>CAJHQQ010001063.1:0-119580 GCA_905132885.1 Moricandia moricandioides
GTATGCATGTCATTAATTGATCGTGTACAAAAACTTACTTCCAAGCCCAAAGAAGCCCGATATTTCTATTGAAAATTTGTCAGCAGTTTTTGTTAATAATAATAATTCGAGTCTTGCTTAACACTGACGATAAATTCTCTAGAAAATCTCAGAACCCCTACAATATTAGTTTTTAGTCATACAATTGAAATACAAAATTAGTCAAAATCCAAAGAAAGGTGAGGAAGATAGACAGATCTGGGTGGATTCGAACCACCAACCTCTCATAACGAGAGCTCTACCATTTTGAGCTTACAGATCTACTAATACCAACCTTTCCAGCGTGATTAAAGCAAATGGGCTTTCCAAACTTTCACCACATGGAAGCAAACCCAATCGCAAAATAGCCCTAGGCACAATAAAGAAAAGTCCATCATCAAATTAGATATTCAAGATATAAAGCCTGCTTATATTTTTAACAATTTCATTTATGATTTTTGTATAATCACATTAAACCCCAAATGATGAGAAAAAAAAATCTAAATGTATAAATAGAAACTGTAACAATTAAAAATTACAGAACAACATACGATTGTAACTTTCAAAAATTTGATGCAAACATTGTAACAACAACACACAATTCAAGGTTTAACTTTCATACTATCAACAATGAAACAAGAGCCGTATGAACCAACATAAAAAAAAACATCAGACACTTGTTCAAGAGGCCTCATCGAAAACAAAACTACTCCTTCAAAAGTCTTCAAAAGCCATTCGCAACTCTAGGAATGTTCCACTACGATATGCTTACAATAAGGTACAAGGTAATGACTATTTAATATTCTTTTAAGCTAAAATATATAAAAATGGATACAAATTCACATAATCAATACCAAGTATGTAGATATGAAGCGAATAATTCTCACTGAAATTGCGAAAAAGAGTAAACTAGAAGACCTAGTTGTAGACTAAATTGATAAGTCGTTAAAATTAACACCGATATAGTAGTATTTTTGGAAATTTTGGTGGTTGAACAGATGATTTAACCATGAAGCAAACTAAAGCCGGTTAGATGTGAATGAATACTTGAGATAATTAAACGATAATGCGAATAAATAATTGAAAGTACCTTTGGAGATAGATGGCGGGTTGGAGATAGATATGCCCGTGCTTGACTCCAGATCAAGTCGTAATGATCCGAATCAGTTCAAACTATGTGAGTGGTTCGAGATATTTTGTTGAGATAGTGTGTGATAGTGAAGAGAGAGTGCAAAGACGACACAACGGTGAGGGGAGAACCCGGGCTTTAAAAAAAGAGTCCCCCGTGCGAACTCCCCTCACAACAACACGAAACTATTTGTTTTTTATTAAGGTTATGTGTGACCTGCCATGCAAGCGCACCTGTCATGGCAAAGGTCAGATGACAAAGATGCTAATTCAGAACTCAAGCCTCTCTCATAAGGAGGCTGTATCGTCCCTAACAAACATCTCATACTCATCTCATATCAAACCACATATCTGCCCTCCTCTTCCTTTTTGCTCTTCCTTCGATGAACGCTCCTCTCAGATTCATCATCACCTCATCAAACCGCAACGCATATCACAGATCCGACAAAGCTCGCGGCTCTAGATCAGATCTAGGGATCTGAAATCAATAATTAAACAATATTACAAGGGAAATCGATCGAAATAAACGGTTCAACGATCAGATCTAGCTACGATAGGCGTAATTACCAGCTCTTCAGCGATAGTCGGAGATCTCAGCCGCTACGATCCGTCTTCTCGCCGTGATTTGAACCGGATCCACTAGATACATACCGATACGACGCCGATCGGTAGATCAAGAGCGCCGATCTGCATCGGAGAGACCCGAGAGAGATCTAGCTAAAAGCGTTGAAGAAAAAGTTGAAAGAATCATAAGAAACGCGGGTATGAAAACCTAGAGAGATCGATGAGTTATTTTTATACACAGGGTTAGGACTAATGGACGGACCAGATCGTATTATTTGATATAAGATCAACGGTCTATGTGTGTTGCGTGTTTAGTGGCGTTTTTAATGAGAGGCGGTTGTTTTACACATTAAATAAATAAAAATTTAAAGGAGAATGGACAGCTAATATTATTGGTTGTTGGATTTCATTGTCGAACCTAATCACGTTTACTTTAGGGTTCCCTTTACTTTATTGGGAAAAAAAATCTGTATCTTCCTGGCGATTTACATCACGGCTTTTTGTATTTTTCTTTTCTAAACTTTGCCTGACCAAGAAAGTCAGAAACGCATTATTTTTCTATAGGAAAAATATTTGGCATCACACTTTCTAGATAAAACGTCTATTTAATTTTCTGACTTTTGATAACGGCCCATGAAGGTAACTGGGCTAACATAAAGCCCATAATTAAATCGCGTTAGCTCTCAATCTTACTTTGGACATTTATCGCTGGTTCGGCGTGAATTTTCCAAAACATCAGAATATTAGTTTAAATCACTATTACCCAAAAGTATGAGGCCCAAAGTTGGCCCTGATATGAAGTGGGCGAAGCCCATGTTTCTGGCCACCAAATAATAAGTTCATACTCGGCCACATATTTTTAAAATTCCCTTCAGCTAAATTTGTTATTACAACTATGTATGTATTGCATAAGGTCAAGAGTTCAAAGTTGGCCAAACTTTACAATCTTTTAGTAATTAATAGGCCCAATCATTTTGTTCGCATCTGATCCAGAGATTTCTAGAACCGGCACTTAGACCATCCAATTAGGCATCTCCAAATGTGATATGATATCTACCTTTAAAATTTTCTATATTAATATTAATATTTAATTATAAACTTTTAAATTCAACTAAAATTATATGAAATATTTCTTTTAGTGACAGTCAGTCTTTAAGTTCTTAGTAGGAGTTGGAGATGGTAATTATCTAATCATAAAATAATTTTAAGTTTTATAATTTATTTCGTATTTTACAAACATTTACGAATACATAGAAATTTAGACATTTTTATTTGTTTTATAAAATATAAGTAAAAGTTTTTTAAAAAATATTTTCAACTATAAGAATTTGATCCTTTTAAAAATTTGTTTAAGCAAAAAAGTTGGAAAAGAACATAATAATTTTGTTGACAAAAAAACATAATAAATTCTCATTTAACCCCAGAAAAAAAACCATAATAATTTGTCTAGGAGAAATATTTGGCTCGCACCTTCGAGATAAACCTTCTGTTTTATTTGCTGACTTTCGATAATGGCCCACGATGATAAATGGGCTAGTACAATGCCCATGGTCAAATTTCTGTAGCTGCTCGGACATCCAGACAACACGGATGGATGGCATCCTCTTAATTCTTTTTTTTTTTTTTTGAACAATGGTTATATGTTCTTCACTGATTGTTTACAAGACGATGAAGAGCAGGCGCTTTCAAGCAAACCAGCTCCGATTAAATCACTCAATCTTCTATTGTGAACACACTCTTCCTCAAGTTCCTTACACAAAACGATACACAATCTGTAAAACATAGAATCAACGTCTCAAAACCTCGACATGAAACTGTACATTAACGTGTCTCAGACCATCCTTCAGGAAGGATAAAGAAAAAATAGGTCTTTAGGATAAGAGGTAACTGTAAGTAGATTCTGTTCATCAAGCTTAATGTTCTTTATGTTGTTTCAGGTAAATATGCTTGTGTGATGATCTGATGCCCACACGTATTCCATGTACACTTTTATGAGAATGATCTCTTGACATGGACCGTCCGATTACACTAAACTAAAGAGCATCACAGCTTCCCACGTGCTTGCATAGTAAAGCTTTACAATATCCAATCCCACGTTATAAAACCAAACATCTTTTTCCCTTGGCTTATAAAATTTTAAAAAAACCACAAAATAATCGCCAAATTGGCCCTTCAAGTTAGTTGAAGAGTGTTCGGAGGCGGCAAAAGAACCAGACTTCCTAACAGACATTTAAAATCCCAACGTCTTGCTTCTCCATATTCAGAACATTAGCGCCAAAACTCACATCTTTTTTTTTTCTTCAACTAACTTTAAAAAACTACCGCCTATTATTAATAACATATCCTAAGCAGACATCAACTCAAACTACTCATCATCATCATCACTTGAAGAACCATCATCATCACTGTTGTATGAAGAAGTGGAAACAGAATCTCCATCGTCATCCTCATCTCTCTTCCTCTTTAGGTTAGATGATGCAATTGAATACACAACCTGAACATCATCATCTGAATCTTCATCATCAACTTGGATTGCTTCTGCCATGGATTGAGCTACGCCTCCGGTTCCGCACTCCTGTCATATCTCATATGTTAGTCACACAAAAACACAGTCATAAACACACACAACAAGGAAATAAATCTCACCTCCTCTTCTTCATCATCCTCAATGTCTTCTTCTTCTTCCCAGCTCTCGTCATCATCCTCTTCCTGCTCATGATCAATCTCTCCAATCAAGATGTTCCTCAGCAACTCATTCCCATGTTGCACACCAAGATCCACCTCTTTCGCGCCCTCGCTCACATCTTCCTCCTCTATTTCATGTGTATCATCAAGAAGCAAACCATCTGGTTCATATTCATCTTCCTCACCACTGTCATCATTTTCTTCTTCATCCATATTCAGGGGTACATTTAGATCTCCGTTGGCAACAAAATCACTCATCCAATCCGGTTGTCTCGCCTCTGCCACTTCCTCATGGCCATAAGGCTCTCCATTTATATCCCTTTGCAGCCAAAAATTCACCTCTTTCTCGTCCTCGCTCACCTCTTCCTCCTCAAGTTCATTTGCATCATCGACAAGTAAACCATCTGGTTCATATTCATCTACCCCATCTTCCTCATCAGTATCATCATCTTCCTCTTCGTCCATATTCATATGTTCATCTCGTAACCCACTGGCATGGCCACTCACCCCATTCGACTCTCTTCCCTTCGCTGTCTTTTCCTCATCAGCTTCACTCTCTTCTTCATCAACCTTAACCCCATCACTGTGCCCATTGCTCATCACATTCGGCCTCTCGTCACCATCATCTCTGTTCTCATCAGCTTCACTCTCTTCTTCATCAACCTCCACAACCCTTTCACTGTGCCCATTGCGCATCACTTTTGTCCTCTCCTCACCATCAATCTCTGGATCATCTCCATCATCATCAGCTTCACTCTCATCCTCATCAACTTCCACAACCCCTTCACTATGTCCATTGCTAATCACATCTGGCTTCTCCTCACAATCATCTCCATCTTCCTCCTCCTCATCATCAGCATCATCATCCTCATCCTCGGACTCTGGTATTTCATTCTCCTCAGCATCCATCTTATCCAAATACTTCAAAGACTTAACCAACCCGAAAACCCTAGCCCGATAATCCTTCATCCGCGTCACAGGGCACTTATACAGATCAAGCGACACAAGCTTCAGCTCAGCTAACGGCACCAAATCCTCAAACAACCCTATCCGATTATTCGATAAATCAAGGTCACGGAGCGAGCCCAACCCCGCCTGGACTAGAAACTCAAGCCCACCGGAGATTCTATTGTCAGATAGCACAAGCTTCTGTAACTTCCCGAGCCGCGGGAACCGATCAAGCGAAGATACGCCGATGCTAGCTATAGATAAGTGCTCCAGGTTCGGATACTTCTCTAGGATCTCAGGCCGTGGCAAGTGTCCCTTGACGCACTTCACTGCACCGTCGAGAGTAAGGACACGAGTAGTCTCAGGCTCCGTTTCGCCGGCTAACGCCGTTTCAACGGCTCTCTCCCAGATCTCATCCATACGTAACGATACTCTATAAACCTAATCCACTGATAGATAGATATAAACCTCAACAAGGCAAGCTCTGTTTATTTTTCTCCCGATAAATTCATAAACGAGAACAAGGACGAATCCGAAGGTTACCGGAGATCAAAGAAGCTGTTTCGTGAAACAATCAAACCGTTAATGGAAGCAGGAGCTTGTGCTCAACCAGAAAACCCTAGTTTCTTTTTTTCGTCGTTGCGAGTGAAAAGAAAACAGAGATTATGAAAGTCGAAAGAACAATGGAGAAACACAAATCTTAAGAGAGAAGGAGAATCAAGAACGAATCTGAACCGTTGATTTCGAGAGACGAGGATTGGTGACATGTTGATAATGGACGGTGCGGATCGCTGATCTTTGTGTTTGTTCTTAATATTACAAAAATACCCCCTCGCTCGTCGTTATCTGTTACACGTCATACTTTGCGCGTGATTATAAACACGGTCACAAAGAAAGAAAAAAAAAACAAAATAACCAGGAAAATGCTAAACCAAATTCAATTGCTAACCAAAGTATAAACCGTAACAAGAACATAATGCAGTAACGATGATGATGCATTTGTCACACCAATTACCATAACTAATTTATATATTCATAAACCATATAGCAACGATCATGAAATCTTCATAGAGCCAAGATGCATTACGTGCAAAGACAAGAGTAGCTGCTTTGAGTTACTGTTTAAAACTAGAGACTGAAGAGAAACATTATGAGGATCACCTTCACACTGAAGACTGATCTAATAGTCTCTAGCAGAAGTCTTCATGTGGATTATTATTATTATTATTAGCATCCTTGTTTCCTGTTTGAGATCCACTACCTCTAATCTCAGCATAACCTGGAGGCAGTTTCGGTGGATGAACAACAGGCATGTTAGGAGAAGAGCCACCTTGCCCACTAGAAGGCCTGAATGTCCAGTTGATTGTGCTAATACCTGACGATGAAGATGGATTTGAAGGGAATTGGCTATGCTGTCTTAGATATATAGGCAATGTGTCCTTATCGTCGAGCTGCTGCTTATCGAGTTGTTGCTTATCAAACTCCAGAGCATTAGGTTTTGCTGGCTCGCTTATCATATCCGCTGGGTTGGCAGTACCAAACAGCCAAGGCTGTCTGAATTTCGGGTGCTTATTATCTTCTTTGCCTTTGGACTGTTGGTGGGTATTATCTGAACTTTCGATGGGTTTAACTGATGGCTTGTCTCTGTCCACGAAACTCGGTTCAGGTGGATCCACGGCTCTAGGAGTTGTTGAACGGGTTGTGGAGATTGTGGTTGTGGGGAATGCTTTCTCTGGTGGGACGGCTGGTGTGTAATTAGACGGGAGAAGATCGTCCCAATTCTCTAGAAGCTCCTTGTAGACTTTGCGTAGGGTTACCTCGGTGAGTCCGGTTATTTTACAAATCTCTGCTTGCGTCTTACGTTTGTCTTCAAGCTGACATGCTAGATAGATAGCTGCTGCAGAGATGCTGATAGGGTTTCTACGGGTGCAGAAGCATTTGTTGATCACGACTTCTCCAATATGTGTTGCCAGTTCCTAGGAAAATACAGAACAGACACACATCTTGGATCAGAAAAGGTAGCATTTAGGATCTCGCAATGGGGGTTACACTGATTGGGGGAAAATGTCATTTGAAAACACTTTTAATCTTGAGGCATTGATACACTATTCAGGTTGAATTTCAGAAAGAAGTATATATGTTAAGTGGCACACCTGAGCAGACTTGTTAAGTTGAAGGAGTGTGCAGAATCTTGGCATATGAACTGAGATAGAGTTGCTGTTGATGGGTTGACTTAGTTGTAGAGCTTCTCCTAAAATCTTGATGTACTTCCCAATTTCCTTCTGCTGTACATTGGCTGCAATGGAGATTTCCTATCGATCATAGCAAGAACAAGGCATTAGTCAGAGTCGAAATCTCGGTAATGAACTAAAACAAATGCTGTTCGTATCTAAGTTCAGTAGTACTGGTCCACAGTAACCGCTAACACAGTTGACTCCTACAACCTCAAGTTATTCCGCAACTGAGCACTATCAAATAATCTTACTAGGTGAAGGCTTGATCCTGACATCTAAAGCTAATATATGAGCGACACTCCAAAACATAACATCAAACAACCACAGAAAGCTAGTAAGAACAATTACTGATTAAAAAGCTCAAAGAAACAGGATAGTACATCATCACAGAAGCTAGATTCCTTCCTGCAAACACACAAGCTTCAGAAACCTAGTATACACATGTCCTAGCTCCTCAATTCGAAAACTTTGAAAGCAATTGGTTCTCTAGTCATATCAAGACTACACCAAACAGGCACAGACAGCTGTTGAAGAAATTGAAAATATGAATAGGTTCTGTAGTAGTAACCTGAAGAGTTCTAGGTTCTTGAGCTTCTCTAATAGCTTGAACAAGACAAGCAGTAGCTAACGCTTCAACGCTTCTGTTCCTTAAGCAAGTAGCTGAGCAGCAATCCCTAAACAACTGAAAAGCATGCTCAGAGATATCACAATCCAACCCTAGAATCGACGCCACATCAATGATCTGCATATAAGCCCTAAGGTTATCCACCACAACCGTCGACGAGTTCGTCGAATTCGAAGCGAGTTCCAATGTTCGTTCGAGTTCAGCGAGATGACCTGAGAAGGAGAGGGAAGAGCGAGCGAAGATCGGGCTGGGATCGAGTGACCAGGTAGAGAAGGCGGTGATGAATCCCGTGGGCTCAAACGGATCTTCCTCGTTGGGTGGAGACGGTTGCGCGGGGATTTGGAGATCGGGAGTGACGAGGCAGAGAGGAGTGTCTTGTGCACGGAGATGGAAGAGGTGGTGGTTTTGCGTCTGACGTTCTTCCACTACGCGACCGCAAGAGGAGCACTCCGTTATCGATCTACCGGAGCTCGTGGTGGCACACCGTCCTTGCGCCGATGAACAGTACGGACACTTCATTTTAAAAAAAAAATCACCGGCGTGTTTCGCAACGTGTGTGTGTTAATAAAGCTACTTATTTATAGAAATAGTAAACCGGGCAAAACATTTTTTTGTTAACCGGGAATTTAATATTGTATCAGTCTGGACCGGAACTCAACTTAATCCTTACAATCACAGTACAACTACAAGACCGGCTCCAGATTCTTTTTAGCAAAATATTTCTTGTAAGATTTAATCCTTTTCTTTTTTTCTTCAAGATTAGATCGTGTTTGCTTTACAGATACTGCAACTCTGTTTTCTGTGGTATAGCGTTGACAATGTGTGAGAATCAGCAACTATAGCACATATTAAAATCTCCCCAAGTATTGAAGATCTCAGAAGAAAGAAGTATATATCATAAGGATCCATGTTTCTACATACCCTTATAATGAAAGTAGATGTATGTAAACACCAACCGATAGAATCCCAAAAGAAGCAATTGATTCTCCCAAAATTGAACTACTCATTTGGTAGTTCATCTTTTGGAATCAGCAAGTAGAATTGAGCTTAGGTTCATATGTTGTAAATGTGTGTTACCAATATTATCAGCATCAGCTACTTGCTACTGGGCTTGTGTAGAATCTTCTTGAAGCTTCTTCCCAATTCCCTTGCCCTCTGAGAACAAACCCCAGAGAGTTTAGATGATAATCCATTCAATAATTGCAATAAGTTAATCTGGAAAGATGGAAACTCTAACCATACTTGACCAACCAACCAACTTCTTCTACAAGTGGGGTTTTGCAATAAATGAAAGAAACATAACCGAAAGCTATAGCAATCTAGAAATCTCATAACATATAATAGTATTTTTAAGCAGACTGAATCACATGCTACAATGTTACTGAAACATAGAGACCTAACAGTCAATCAATCCTGACTATTAAACGTATCAAGACTTGGCACTGGTCTTTCAATGTGTGGAAGCAAATATCCATATCTGATCACCAACAACAACAGACAAAGATAGAGGGGAGTCATTCTATCATTAACATGTATTAACTTACAGAGTAATACGGAAGAACAACAACCTAAGTACATAGGAACAATGAAGAGAGAGTGAGAGATTGCTGCGCCTAGAGGCAGATTCTACCATCCCATTTAAAATGCATCTACTGTTTCTGAAACTCACTAAACTACTACTAGTCTAGTAGTACTAGAGAATCCATTCAAAAAAAGAAATAAACTTTAAATCAAGAGACATCACCATTGACTTGGAAGGAGTTGGATCAAGAGAAATAGACTGAACCACAGACATCTTAGCGATTTCAGAAACAGCAGCGTCTCTAACCCCAGGAACATCACTGGTAAGCTCTTCATAAGCAGCAACAAACGCCCGTTGCCAAAAATCAGGCAACTTGACCCGGCGACTATTAGTATACACATCCCACATACGCTTCACCACTTTCTCCCTCTCCTCCATTTCCTACAAAACACCACAAACTCAGCCGCTAAATCTCGACAAGAGATAAAAAGTAGACAAAGAGGGAGAAGTAAAAGAGTTAAACCAGAACGTCGAGACTCCCATGGTTTGTTGGGATCCCGGTATCTTCCGATAACCGGTTTAGATCCTCGGTGGATAACCGGAGAGTGACTGTACCGGTGAACATCGACCAAAAAGCAAGAAGCATAAGAGCACCAAAGGCCCAGAACTTGTAACGTCCTCTTCCGAACAAGACCGAATCGGAGTTATCCTTCTTCGGATTCGCCGTCGCCGGCAAGACATCGTCCTCCTTCATCTCGATCTCAAAACTTTGCGTGGCGGTGAGGATAACAGCAGAACCTGAGTTCAGTTTCAGTACATTCAGTGTCGGCTCGATTTTGATCTGAGCACAAGTACACACTCGCTTTTACTGTTTGCTAGTAACTGGCAATGTACGAGAGCCGTTGATCTAGAATTGGTAATAAATACTAAAAGCTGTACGCCGATCGTGACCGTTGATTTATAATTTTGATAAAAGCCACACACAAATAGCATTAAACGGCGCCGTATTAAATATTCGCTTTCATTTAAAGCGAAAAAGAAAAAAAACATATTCAATAAATTAAAAACTCTAAACGGTGCCGTTCTCGCCGCGTACTTTATGATCACCGTCTCTTTGAAAAAGCGCTTCGATCTCTTCAAGCGACTTTCCTTTAGTCTCCGGCATGAGGAAGAAGAAGAAATTCCACGCCACCGCCGCTACTCCGGCGAACATAAAGAAAGCTCCTCCGGTGGTTATCGCCTTAGTCAACGACAAAAACGACATCGACACGGTGGCGTTCATTACTCTGTTCACCGCAACGCCCAAACTCGCTCCTTGCGCTCTAAGCTTCAACGGGAAGACCTCAGAGCTGTAGACCCAAGTTATTGGGCCAAGCCCAATAGAGAAAACCGCTACAAAACTATAAGCTGAAACTATGCTTAGCACCAAAGCCCAAGCTAGTTTCCCGCCGGAGTTCTGGGCCATCGTAAGCCCAAACCCTAACATAGTTAACGCGCAAACCATTCCTCCGACACTGGTCAACAAGAGCTTCCTCCGACCTACCTTGTCAAGCAAGAAAGTCGCAGTGAATATAAACGTCGTTTTCATGATTCCGACACCGATTGTAACCAAGAACAGCTTGTCTTTAGCTGTGATTCCAGCTCTCTTGAAGATCTTCGGACCGTATAAAAGCACAGCTTCGATTCCCGTCGCGTGCTGGAAGAAGTGAATCCCTAGAGCGGTTAAAAGAACTCGTCTTACCGCAGGAGTAGGTCTTAAAATGAGTTCTTTCCATACACCTTCACCGTGAGTCTTCTTGTTCTCCATCTTCACCACTTCATCCTCACACTTAGGGTCGATCCCGGCGGCGATTTTAATGTCTTGAAACCGTAGTTTCGACTCTTCAGGCGAGTTCGAAACCAAGTCTAGTATCCTCTTCCCTTCCCCGAGACGGCCTTGTAGAATCAACCACCGTGGAGATTCCGGCATTTTCAAGATCCCGAACGCTAGCACTAGGGACGGAACCGCGGCTATACCTAGCATCAGTCTCCAACCTATATGCATTGGTAGCTTGGAGAAGAAGTAATTCACTAGATAACCTAGTAAAATCCCTATGCTGATGCAAAGATGAGGAAGGGAAGCTAAGAGTCCTCTATGTGAAGCAGTTGCGATCTCGGCTGAGTAAACCGGAGCAACCATTAGAGCAAAACCGACTCCGAGTCCTGCGGTGCATCTACCGGTGAGGAGTACAGGATAACTTGGACCCCAACCCATTAATATTGAACCTAACATGAAGAGTATTGATGCCAAAACGATTGTGTAACGCCGTCCGATTATGTCCGACGTTCTTCCGGCGAGTAATGATCCGACGAGTGCACAAAGGTTGAGAATACCGGTGAGAACTTCGATTTGAACATCGTTTGTCTTCAACTCTTCTTCTATAAACACCATCGCTCCACTCATAACACCAGTATCTATACAACAAAATTAATACAGAAACATATAAGTTCTCACGATCATAAAACAACAACATATTAACTTTGAATAGGTTTAAATTTTTTAAAATCCCAATGATATTCAAACATAAATTGTTATTTTTTGAGATTTATATTATAATGATGATGATCACATTAAAACCATTTTTAACGGCTTTAAAAATTAATATCCCAATGAGAATCAACCAATATTTTAGTTTTGGAGAGTTCTTATAATATATTTACCGTAACCAAAGATGATGGAGACGATGGAGGCAACAATAGCACATTGAAGTGCGTATCTATTAACTCCGGTCGGCTTCTCGACCGTCTTCTCGGTCGGATTCTCGCCGGATGTTTGATCGGCCATGATTAATTCACCACCAGTATACAAACTTTAACTAATTAGCGTCTCTCCTAGTTGTATGCTTTTGTCTGAAAGTTAGTTATGAGTTTGGTTCTTACACTCTCTCTCACTACCAAAGAAGATACGTTGATTATATATAGAAGAAAATAGAAGACTGTACTCGTGAAAGCCACAAGCTTGAAAGATGATTTAGTTAATTTGAATCCAGTGGACAAGGGTCATCCACAACTTCTTTTCTTATATATATATATATTAAAAAAATAATAGAAATTTGGTTTACGCGATCAAATACTTAAGACCCGATCAACGACTTTAATTACGGACGGTATCTACGTGTGTACTTACTAATTAATACTAACTAGTAACAGTTTTATCGGATCTGATGTGTCTGCAACTTGATCAGTGGCATATACTGGTTAACTTCTGATTGTGGATAAGATCATACGTATCTATAACCAAGATGACTTTTGGGGGAAACTGAACGTGAAATTTGACCAGTTAAGATTTTTCTGTAACTAGATGAAAAGATATGGGTAGATGACACGAGACTATTAATATTGGATACTGGATATTGGATAAGAACTATTTTTTAATATTTGCTTTTTGTTTTTATCCTCGTGATTATTTTTAAATTCTTATGTCACTGTGTAACCATTAACCAAACACATATTTTGGCTGAATTCTCAGAATCAAAGGTCAACTATGGAAAGTGTAAAACGTCATGGGTCCATTTTAATACGTTTTTCAAAGTTTGGAAATTTTAGATTATTTAATGGAAAAGTCAGGTGGCTATTTGGGTTTAAGAAAATCTAAAAGAGGTTTGTTGATTAGACTTTGAATCATCCGAAAAGCCATATATGTTTTGGTTAGTCAAGTAAATAGGCACAATACAGAATTTGACTGGGTAGATAGTAATTATTTTTTTAGATAGACGTAATATCATATATATAACATGTCATTTGCATATGTAGCTGATAAAAATATCATGTTATTTATCTTGCATTTAGGTCTGCTGGACCGTGTTTAATTTATTCGAATGCATGCGAATAAAAATAGCATGTATCTAGGCCTGATGGACATTGTATAATTCATGCTACTTTATAAGAGAAAATATCCTGAAGAATTAAATTTTTGATCTTGAAGATAACACTTAATTTTTTTAAAATATATATAAGAAAAGTTGAAAATAAAAAGTTGTCCACAGTAAACAAAACAAACAACATTCTTGAAAAGCATCTACATAACATACATCATGTGTGATGTCATAACCTCGTGTGGTTGTGAGTTATCAAATATAAAGATAATAAAATATATTAAGCCATGATTGCTTATAACATTTAGTTACAAAAATTTACAAACGCAAAAACATAATCGTTTTTGTACAGAACCAAGGCAAATATAACTGTTTATAGCCACTGTAAAAACATTTTTCTCTCCAAGCCAAAACATATTCACTCTACATTGGAAGAAACTGCAGATAAATTCAACTACACTAGCTTCACCTAAGACCAGATATAATGATTACATTGTTATTTAAAAATCATACTTTAATGATGCAAATAATTTTCTCTAGAAACTATGAAGGTTGAATCGTGATCGAATACCTTCAGAAAGTAGTTTATCATTGAGTTCAATGGATGTGTTACTATTTTAAACCAACAAACCTATTTTATAAATAAAAAATACATTTACTTGATATTATCAATTCAGCTGAAAGTCATATATGTAATTTTTGGGATTTTTTTTTGTATACAGAAAACAATCAATTGAGTAGCCATTTAGCTCAAAGTCATGTTTTACTTATGTTTCTTATTTTAAATTGTTAGCTTCAATAAATCACTGAAATCGTTAGACTGAGTAAACGTTTTGGTTTTAAAATACTATACAACTTTTTGATTAATCAAAATAAATAATGTTTTCCCTAAGATCATCATCACTTTGTATATATTCCACGGACTTTATTCACCAACTTTGTACTGTTCTCTTTCCGGGCGAGTTGGATTATTGGACTCTTTCGTCAAAAGTTTATTTTGTTATTAGCCATCATACTTTCAACATAAATGTTCCACAAAAGGTTTTTTTTTATTAAAATATGAAGGAACAACACTACTATTACTGAAAAGAAAAATATATAAAAATATATCTAAACTAATCATGTTGATTATAGACTTTTATTTAAAGAAACTGTTACAAATAATATTAAGTACTACTTGACAAAAATACATTCAACTAAAAATATATTCGGATTTAGTAATTATTGTTTTGAGTTTAGTAATGAAGAACTGAAGTTAAATTTCTAAATAGTTTATAAATATTTTTAAAAAGATAATTTAATATATTTTTATCATAATTTAAATATTTTAAAAAAAATTATCTTTCATTAAATATAAATTTACAAAATATTATTAAACGTACAATAAAATTGCAATTTCCCTTTTGTTTATTTGATAGAACTATAATCTATATACTACCAAAACTGTAACAGTAAAAACTTTATTAAAATCATCTCTTGGTCTGAAGATCACACGCAAAGGGTCTTTTAACTGAAGTAAAGAAAAAAAAAACTTAAAAGTGAACTTAAGGTCTTAGAAAGCAAACAAAACAAGTAAGACTTCAGGCTCCGTATTCTCCCTGATCAAACTTATCTTCAGGGTAAAACACAGCAACCACCTCGTTCCCTCCAAACTTCCTACCATTCATCCCGATTCTTGCACTTGACGATCCAACAGTATCACCATACTTCAAGAACACCTGCACATATGTATCTACAATGAGATTCCAGCTACATAGAGAGAGCGAGAGCGAAGGGTCTTAGTGCAAACCTTGCCAAGGCCTGCAACTGGCTCACCGCTGGGGCTGGGACGGGGAATCACAACGTTGGTCAATGCACCTGCATTTAAAGAGTTAAAAAACAAACAAGTTCCAATACAAGAGGAAACAATAAGACACTGTTATTCTCTTCTAAGAAAAGATAAAGAGGTCTATGCAGTCTCCAGTCTGAGTATGTTAGGGCTGATTCTTTATAGCAAAAGGCTGTAAAACAGACATATACAAACCAAAAAAAACAGAGAGACAAATCAATATGCTTTTCTGAAAAAAAAAATCTTTATATCTCCAACTGGATGATAAATGCAACATAGAGACATCTCTTACCAAACTTTCCGCCTTCTTGTCTCATGTCTTCCATGATATCTTCAAACTCCTCATCGTCTTTGAGCTCATCCTCAGTAACAACTTGAGTCAAACATACAACTGTTGTTGCCACTGGGGCTGGTTGCAACATATTCATCTGCAAAAGAGAATAGTTTCACAATTGATTAAACCATAAAGAGACAAAGGTCGCTATCGCTAACATTACTAAAAATAGTTTACCTGAAAAGCAATCTGCTGTTGTGCATGCAACAATATACTCTCTTGTTCAGGTTTCGGCTGCATTGTTCCCTGGTTGGCACGTCTCACAGTAAGTGTCTTATCTCCCATTTTGATGCCATTTAGGGCAGCGCACGCAATATCTGTAACAGCGAGATCTTGGTAAACACAGAAAGCGTATCCCTTAGAGTTCCCAGTTTCTCTATCTTTTACAAGATCAAAGCCCTTAAGGGCACCAAAGCTCTCCAACAGCTCCCTGACTTGCAACTCGGTGAAGTAATATGGAAGTCCACCAACGAAAATACGGTCTGGGCCCTCAAGCCCACCAGAAGCACCTGGAGTCAGACCAACAGCAGCTAAGTTTAGATGGGGACTGGGATGGCTTGGACCTAGTGATGCAGCTAGAGATGGGTTATAGTCACTAGGCCTTCTCACCTTCACTGGAGCTCCCTGGAAAAGAGGAAAAAAATATGATTCAAATTCTCATTTCTATAGACCACCAATACTACAAACAAATACTAGGTAGAAATCGTACCTCAAATATAATCCCATCCAAAGACATTGCGTTACTTGCCTCTTCAACAGAACGCATCTCCACAAAAGCAAACTTCTTCTCATGGTTTATGTATACATTAACAACAGCATCACCTGGACCAGCAGTGTTTCCACCAACAGCAGCCATAACTTGACTAAAAAATGTAGCCACTGACTGCAACACAAGAACGTAAATCAATGTTAGTACCAAACGGTGAAACATATTTCACTGAGAAAAAAAGAGTGGATAATTAACCTGTTCATTTGCTTGAGGGGAAAGCCCACCAACATAGACTCTGCGAGCATGCCTTGTCGCCTGAAGACACATAAAAGTCAATAAAGAGACATTGTCAAAAACAGAGAAACAAATAGCATCTTGTATATATAATATATCCATGAGCTAACCTGCTGTGTCATAGCCTGGATTGGCATCATAGGGAGTCCCCCAAATGCCTGCGAGACACTGAAGAATTAGTTCAAGAAAGACATACAATTACTAAAAGTGTAAAGAGCACAGACCTGTCCAGTCGGTAAGGACAAGATGTTGGGAAACATTCCAGCTCCAGGGAGAGTTGGTGGTGCGGGAGGAACTTGGGCTACAATACATGTTAATACATTAGAAGGGTAAATATGAGAAGACATTGCACCCAATGTTGCTTACCATATAAAAGCAAACAGAAAAAAACACCAAACAATCAAAAGCTCTCACTTCTATAGAAACAGAATAAGAAGGTGCTAAAGTAAAGAGACAAAAAAGGATACCTGTAACAGCAGCACCAGCAGCAAACATAGCAGAGGCTGGAGGTGCCATGTCGAATCCACTCACCCTCCTACTGCAAGAATATAGATTTATATCAAAAAAAAAAAATCTTAGATTAAGGAAATTAGTTAATATAAAATAAATGAGCCAGGAAAAGAAAAAGCTACTTTTTTGATGGAGATCGAGACTTAGATCTGCGGTGAGATCTATCCTTTGAACGAGAACGAGACCTACGACGGCGTCTATCTCCTCTATCATCTCTACGCCTATCATAGTCACGGTCACGGCTTCTGCGGTAGTCATCATCATCTCTACTACCACGTTCTCTTCTATCACTACGGTCTCTACTACGATCCCTGTGACGACTACTTCTGTGATGACGCTCACCATCTCTGTCCCTGTCCCTGTCTTTGTCTCTACTTCTCTCCTTGCTCCTGTGTTCACCATCTCTGTCTCTGCTTCGTTCAGAGTCCTTATCACGACTCTTCTCTCTTTCTCTATCTCTACTTCTTGAAGACTCTCTTTCATTCTCACGCGTTTCTCCCTACACAAAAATAAGGTTCCTCATCACTTACAATTCATGAATCAACAATGGTAGATTCCAGCTAGTAGATAATCAAAGACCAGCACTAAACCCTAAACCTAATCAAATTTGAACTCATTAACTAAAAAAGAATCGATTTTTCAACTGAATCCAATAACGCATCGAAGCTAAAAGCACTGAATTGAGCTCAAAGTACCTGAGATTTCGAGTCTGTGAGATCCTCGATATCGCCGCCGCGGCCACCATTATCGTCGGCGTGGAAGCCATCAACAGCTGCGCCGTTACCCTCGTGCTCTTCGAAGTCAGTCATCTGTTCGCCGGGGAATTGACAAACGCTCTCTCTTACCGGAGATAGGGTTTAGAGAAAAAAAGCTTCCTCTTTGTTTCTGCCGTCGAGATTCGAACAAAGGGATGCTGAAGCTGAAAACAAAAAAATTAGGGCGATTTTTCGATTATTTATTACGAGACAGGAAGGGACCGACCGTGAGGGTGTTATTGTCATTGTCATACTTATGGTTGATTACGACACGTCAGCTACGACAATTATTTCGACCGAAGGGAAAAAAAATAGCCAGTCCGGTCCGAGTATTAATTGTGGCCCAATCCATGTGTAATTGTGGCCCGTATTCCTTAATTTTCATGCCTAGTTTCTTTTTCCGAAAGAAAGCAAATAATTTGGGGATGTGTTTAGGTGAAAGCCTAAAAAAGATGTTATCATAACGTTTTTCTAAAGCCTAAAAGGTAAAAAGTTTGACGGATCCCAATTAATAGGGTTTGGGCCGAACGTTATGCATGCTCTTAAGCTTATTGTGAGTATTGGGTGCCAACCATCATGCATGAGAATTGAGATATTGTCACTCTCTAACCATTATTTTTCTGTGACTGTATTCTATGGAAGCTAACTACATGCAAATACAAACGTTTACGTAAATACCGTTTAATTCGACAGCTTTTGTATAAACTTAAAAGGTAAATTTTACATTAAGTTTCACTTTGTTCATGGTTTCAACTCTCACATTTCGACAAAAAGCGCAAAATCATTAAATGTATGATCAAGCCCGGGTTAATTTTTGTGTGGATCTTGTATAATTTATATTTTAATTTTACATGAGCAATATAAATAATCTGTAAAAGGACCTTAGATTTATCATTTATGGAGAAAAAATTTATTCAATTTTTTTCTGGACCATGTGTAAATGCACCTGGTGCACATGTGAATAGCCAGGACTGTCGATAATCCAATGATAAATAAACATGAGTTTATAATCAATAACAAAAATTACATAGAAAAAAAAAAGAAGATAAAAACCATTATTTGGTTAGCCAAAGTTTACACGTACCTAACTTGTCAAAAAATGGCAATACCAAAATTAATAGAATCAAAACAAATTTAGGTAACGTATGAGAATTAAATACAGTAACTATAATGATGCGAATTGATCTAGGAATTGTATAATTGACTTTACGAGTAAGGGAAATATATATTCGTTGGAAGTCAAGTTGAGGACGACGTGCATGTGTTTGGGTGATTGTAGGCTCGTGGACAAACAACTTTTTATATCTCAAATCTCAAGCTTATCAGCTGTTATCACATCATACCTTATATGGTCATAAACAGTCCACATGTTTGGTTCTGCTAAATGGAAGAGTTACGCTCTACAATCACATCATCTTATAACACTAACAACGTACGCAAGAATCTAAAATTTGTTCCCATATAGGACCAAGATGGGATCAGTGAAGCCCATAAAACATCTGTAGAATCACATAAACATAATGAATTTTAAAATTTGGTAGACGATGACTACAACATTATACAAATAATCTAATTCAGATTCATTTTATGATGGATTTGTGATATATATATTCGATTACTTGTTAAATTAGTTGGGTGTTATGATGAGCAGAACACCAGGTATATAATAGACGTGTTTCAAATAGTATCAACTGATGAAAATAGTATATATATATTATTATATATATATATATATATATATATATAATAATTTGTTCCTAAAAACATTTTATCATCTTTAACAGAGCAGATCGGAAATTGGTACGTTAAATAACAAAATGCCAGAAGATATATGACCGTAAACCCAAAACAAATCAATAGGTAAGAACAAATATATGATCATGCAAACTACAAATATTAAAATGTTTTTTTTAAATGAATGACAACATTTACAAAAGATAATATTAGTTAATAATAAAACGTGTAAAGTAATATATTCTTTGAAGGGGAGGGAGAGTCTGCTCACAAAGCATGTTGTGACTACTCAATGTGTTGCAAAATATATATAGAAGATCCTCCATTTTATGTCCCTCCTTTATTTTCTTTTGTCGGTACATTATTGACTACAGTATATATTAATATTTTAGTTTTCATCTTATTTTAAATTTTATGCCTAGTTACAATTTTACCACCACCAGCCAAATTCACAGCGGTGAAAGCATGTCTAGTAGACTTTAAAAGCTGGCTGAAAAACATTGTACATATTCTATTGCAACATAGGAAAAAACATAAACAGAAAAAAATAATCTACTCCAGACAGAATAATATAGTTTACTAGATTTAGATGGATCTAGGTATAATACATACTTGATTTATTTCTTGAAAATTATTATAATACATGCTTAGTAATATATAGCGCCTATTTAATCTCAGTAATATACTGCAGAACCAAATCAAATAGATACAGTTGATCGAATATTTGAAACTCGGATTTCACAGAAAGATCACCGTTAATCAGTTAATAATTAATAAGCATTAAGTATTTTTCTATCATTCATGCCCTTGCGGGAAAGATGTTTTAGAACGACGTTTCATTTGTATTATTTAAATAAAAAGTATTTTAATTTATGAGTGACACAAAATAAGAATCTGCCATAAAACAAGTTATTGCTTTTGTGACCATGAAGCCTCTCTTTTTTAGTAGAAGGAAGAAGCGTCTGGTGTCATGGATCATCGGCCTCTCCTTCCTTTCCTTACTTCCTAAGTATATGACTTTTTATATATATAAATTGCTTCTTTTTTTTCTGTGTGTGGCTGGTGGTTTTGAATAATAATTCTCAAGAAAATACGCAACTGTATCTATTCTTACTATAAAAACTACTGTTCAAACTTAAAATTTAACCTACGAAAACATATATTACAACCATGCACATAGATCTCGTATCATATTAACTATGAGGTATTATACTCACTGTAAACCACAGTACATATTTTAAGAAACACCAATTACAGAAAATTAAAAAAATAAAGCAGTGACAGAATTTTGGTAACGAGAGAATCCATTGGTCGATCAGTAAAAGAATATTGGCAGAGTGGGAATATAAGATATGATCGTTCCTTCGTATGTTTTGATATATGATCACGTGTGTAATAAACATAACTTGTTTTAGTTACCAACATTGTTTATATGATAATTAATCATCTTATTATTATTCCAAATTCCAGTCATATAGGTAAAGATTTTGTCCTATTTGGAGACATTAGTATACGCATAACATTTATCAGTCAGTATTTTATTAAAATGTTCGGAACCGAATACTACCTGATTTAGATAAATAGTTGTATATATAGGTACATCTGTTTTTTTACCGAATCAGCTGTGTGGAAGCATTGACAAAAATAACCAAGTGATACTGTGATGGTATAATGATTTAAATACCAACAAGACGAGCATAATGAAAACGTAGTTCACCTATATGTGTTTTTATTATTGAAACAACAACAAAAATATGTAAATTAGTGGTTTGTACTTTGTATTAGTGTTGTCATATTACCATTTGAGTTGAAATTCACAATACATATTTTTATAACAAAAGGGTGCTATTAAATTCGAAACATATTTGATTTTGGTATAAAAATTTTGTGATTAAAAAAGATTGAAAAAGATCTATATAAGTCACTCGGCGAATGAGTTGTGTTAAAAAAATTATTAAATTTCTGCTCCACAATTAGAACTCGACAGTCTCATTGTATTTCCTCGAAGATAAACATAATAAAATGTAAGGTATAATCTACATGAGACTAGTTACAAAAAAATCTTGAGAGTATGATCCAAGTGGATCCCATTGCACGTAAGTGTTCGCACGATCGAATATATTAAGCATGATTATTTCTCGATTTTTTTTATATAAAAAAAAAATATGTATAGAAAGTAACAAAAATGAGCAGTTTAGTCATGAATTTAACATTAAAAACTAAAGAGAGAGCTGCCACAAAGGACCTTTAGTAGTTTAGTGTGTTCATTGAGCCGCTACAACGCATAAAATCTACATTATGTAGCACAAAGTTAAAAGATTAAAAAGACAGTTTTTTGTTAGAAATAAAAAGTTGAATAAGTGACTAATGATAGGAACCTTTTTTCCACGTTAGTAAAGGTTGCATAACGTCTTAATGAGAGGAAACTTTTCTCCACGAAATCTATTATAATCTATGCAATATCTTTTTGTATAATGCATGAGTTTATTTTAGTTAACCACACTAACGACCGAAGTCAACCGACTAATCTAATCTGTAAGCTCTAGACTCTAGCGATGCCGACATTTATATATTTTTTGGTGGCTAACGAAAATTAAATTGCGGATTCACCTTATTAGGGTTATCTCTCTAAGTGCTAGTAGTCTAACCCCGTTAGTTAATGCATGAGTTTTATTATACACACCAAACACAATATTGACATAACACATACATTGAAGCAACGTAGATATTTGATGCAACGATCATTTTCTCTGAGTTCAACAATAGTTTTGCCATTTCAATCTTTTTACGCTGGGAACTAATGAATTATTAACCGAATATGATGAATAGCTTCAAACTTTCAATGTTTTTCTAAATACAAGGAAAAAATAAAGTATATTCAAAAGAATGTGGAATGTGTTTTGTAGTTTTCTGGTGCATCAAAAAGAAAAGAAAAAAAGATCATTTCCCATGAAAATGAAAGCAATAAGTGAAGATGAGAGAACATATTCTTCTTCTTTCTCCAGAAGTGGGGGGCTAAGTAAGTAGTGGGCGTGATTCTTACGCGCTGACTTAATGATCAGTCAATCTCCGTTCGGTAAATATCAAAGTGTATCCAATGGCCCATGGGCTTCTAAGCCACTATCTCCGACAAAATTACCTCAAAAGTAAGCCATCTGTGGGCCCGTTCACTTTCCCCTGCTTTTTACCGTGTCCAAATGTGGGATCCACATAAAGCCCAGTGGTCACTCCCTCTCTTTTCTTTCTCCCTTTTTGATCGCAAGCAAGCACCGGCAATTATCGTCCGTTAAACTTTTTTCTTTTTGGTCTAAACATTTATGTTTTTAATTGCTATTAATACGGTATTATGGAAAATATTATATAACACCGTATTAAAATTACACATTATTTTCTAATAATTCAAGTGTAAATCCGTATAAATTTTATTCTAAATTTCATTGCGGTTTATGAAATTGCATAAGTGTAATATATAATACCCACCCAGACAAAAGAAAAGAAAATCATTAACCTTTTTGTAACTTCCTTTATCAAACTTTTACCTTGTTGATGATGATGATCAACGTAGTGGAGGCCTGAGTGGAGCTTGTATCTCTTTCAGCCGATTTTTTTTTAAAGCAGAAGAACTTTATTTGTATTTCAGTCCTTTAGAGCGTTTGAGAAATTTGCTAATTGTGTAATATAATATATAGTTTTGGGGATATTATTATGATTAATAATTGTATTACATGACACAGAAAAACCCAATTGGCCTCTGTGCTTTTCTTCTCAAGTCATGACTTTGGCTAATCTCCCAAGTGTAAGACACTATGTTGCTACACTTTGGTTAAACCAAGGTGAATTAAAACATAAACACTCACTAAAATAGTCTCTTATTTTTTGTAAAAAAATGTAAATTATTGAAAGAGACGGGTGAAAAATCGGAATAAAATACAAGTCAATTTCCAATTGGATTTTATATTCCCTATAAACCAAAACCCGGATTAGACACGGTTACCAAGTTAAAAGAAAAAACATTTTTTGCAATCACTTTCTCAATCAAGGATAAAAAGCTAGCCCATCATAGCTTTCAAAAGCCCCGCCACCTTCTTCTTCTTCTTCCACACTTGCACACAGAGAAAAAGATTTTACTTTTTTTCCTTTCTATTTTCTGTTGCTTCACCTTTCTTATTACACGAACATGAAGGTCCAGTCTTCGTCTCCTCAAGACAACCAACCATCGAACACAACCAACAACACTAACAGTACCGATAATAATAATAATCAGTTACCATCTATGGACGAACATGTGATGCGTTCCATGGACTGGGACTCGATCATGAAGGAGCTGGAGCTAGACGATGATTCCACACCTAACCCCTTGAAGACAGAGTTCACAACTACAGACTCCGCCATCGGCCCACTCTACGCCGTCGATTCCAACCTCCCTGGCTTCCCCGACCAGATCCAACCGTCGGATTTCGACTCGGCCGATGTTTATCCTGGTCCTAACCAAACCGGTTACGGTTTCAATTCTCTCGATAGCGTCGACAATGGAGGCTTCGATTTCATTGAAGATCTCATCCGAGTCGTGGACTGCGTCGAATCGGACGAGTTACAGCTCGCTCAGGTGATTTTATCACGGCTCAATCAACGCCTGAGATCACCGGCGGGAAGACCGTTACAGAGAGCAGCGTTTTACTTCAAGGAAGCTCTCGGTTCGCTTTTAACCGGATCGAACCGGAATCAAACCCGGTTATTATCTTCGTGGACCGAGATTGTTCAGAAGATTCGTGCGGTTAAGGAGTTTTCCGGTATTTCACCGATTCCTCTGTTCTCTCATTTCACGGCGAACCAAGCGATCCTCGACTCGTTAAGCTCGCAGTCGTCTTCCCCGTTCGTCCACGTGGTGGATTTCGATATCGGATTCGGTGGCCAATACGCGTCGCTCATGAGAGAGATCGCCGAGAAGTCTATAAGCAGCGGATTTTTACGAGTTACGGCGGTGGTGGCGGAGGAGTGCGCCGTCGAGACGCGGCTAGTGAAAGAGAACTTGACTCAGTTCGCGGCGGAGATGAAAATTCGTTTCCAGATTGAGTTCGTGTTGATGAAGACGTTCGAGATGTTATCTTTCAAGGCGATTAGGTTCGTTGACGGAGAGAGAACCATCGTTTTGATATCTCCGGCGATTTTCCGACGTCTGAGTGGAATCGCCGAGTTTGTGAATAACTTACGGAGAGTATCTCCGAAGGTTGTTGTTTTCGTGGACAGTGAAGGATGGACGGAGATAGCCGGAGTTGGATCGTTCCGGCGAGAGTTTGTTACGGCTCTTGAGTTCTATACGATGGTGTTGGAGTCGCTCGACGCCGCAGCTCCTCCCGGAGATTTGGTGAAGAAGATCGTAGAAGCGTTTGTTCTCCGACCGAAGATCGCCGCGGCGGTGGAAACGGCGGCTGATAGGAGAAACGTCGGAGATATGACTTGGCGGGAAGCGTTCTGCGGCGCCGGGATGAGGCCGATTCAGCTAAGTCAGTTCGCCGTCTTTCAAGCAGAGTGTTTACTCGAGAAGGCACAGGTCAGAGGATTCCACGTGGCGAAACGACAGGAAGAGTTGGTGCTGTGCTGGCATGGAAGGGCACTGGTTGCCACGTCAGCTTGGAGGTTTTAAGTTAAACCATAACTGGGTTGTAGGTTTAGACTGGTTTGGTTTAAGGAATGATAATAGAATCGAATTGTATCTACGCCTTCAATATCTCGGTTTATCTTTTTTGGTGTTTCTAATTTAAATAAAGAAAATAAAATAATTTCTTATAAAGAGTCTCTGTCTGAGGTAGAGTCTTTAAATAATACATAGACAATAGTGATCATTCTTGGAGTGTGTAGAACCGACTTTGTCAATCTCGTAAACCGACGTAGAAAAATTCTCCGATGAGTGGATTTGCTTCACAGATTCCATCCATGGCGTTGCTCGGATCCGGCTTCACCAGTGAGGTAATGTTTCCTCTTTTAGACCGCTGTTTCAGATCCCTGTTTTGGTATATTTTAATGACAACGTTTTGTATTGTCTTGCTCAAATTCAATATTACTGTATGATCATATTGAAATATTTGTGTTGTGTATGGAAATTTGCAGGTTGGGTTACGTGTACTGTTTTCACCACTTGGTTCCAATATCGTACTTCGTACCGCATGGTGAGATTCTTATTTTCATGATGATCAGCTTAGCAGAACTGTCAAAAGGTTGTACATTTTTGTTGGAATACTGCAGGGTACCTTTAGGACAAGAGTTAATATCTTGTTGGGGGAATCTTATTGTTTTTTTTTGTTCTATCAATAGAAAGGTTTTGTTTTCTTGTTGTTTTTGGGGTTCTTTACTCTGTTTAAAGGTATAGCTGTAATTGAGTCAAAGGATTCGGTTATAAAGGAAAGTTCTTTCTGTTTGTCTGAATCTTGTTTCCTGCAGTTGTTCCATCGGCATCGGGTTGCCTGTATACTCCACTTTCAAGGCGATCGAGAATAGAGATCAGAGTGCACAACGAAAATGGCTTATTTACTGGGCAGGTTTGATATTAGTGACTGCAACATCAATGACCCTTCTGCTTCTGCTCTCTACTGTTCTTATGCTGTTTATCTTTTAAGAGTTTATTGCAACTTATTTGCAGCTTATGGTTCTTTCAGCCTTGTTGAAGTGTTCACTGACAAGCTCATTTCTTGGTACTATTGACATCTCGAAAACTATATACAATAATCTTTGACGATTTCCCAATTATGTTAGAGTTAGAGATGCAAGAGTATTGATGATACTCTATAAACTTGCGTTGTTTACAGGTTTCCTCTGTATTATCATGCAAAGTTTGCGTTCCTCGTCTGGCTTCAACTTCCCACCATTGATGTACCATTCTCACTCTCCTTGTAACTCCATCATTTAACAGTTCAAGTAGCTTTATTAACCCCTTATTGATCGTTTCTGCAATTCTCAATCTGCTTTACTTTTCCGGCGATAGGGAGCAAAACAGATATATAGTAACCGCCTTCGTCCTTTCCTAATACGACACCAAGTTAAAATGGACCGACTCGTGGATGGAGTGTATGGAGAAATGGTGCATGCATTACTTGTTTCCTTCACAACTCAGATGCTTTTGCATTCTTGAGTTACTTTTATTTATACGAATGATATATTAAAAACACAACATTTGCAGGTCAAGGTCGTTAGGACACACCAAGGAGGAATACGGTTGGTGCGATCAATGATTATCAAAATCTTCGGAACAGGTTACTTCTCAAACTCTAGCTTTCTATTCCAAACCAACTAATACTTTTGTTACTAGATATATATACTTTTCTGCTTGTTGTTCCATCAGGCAATGAAGCTCCACCACCAAGCCAACGACAAGGAGAAACACCAAACATTAGCCCTGAACCAGAACTATCAACAGCAACAATCCGAGACTTAGAAGAATCTGAATCCGAACATGAAGACTAATAAAACAAACAACTGTAGTTATAGCTTGACAGCTTTTACAGTCTTTGTAATCACACTATTACACATAATGTCAAAACGGTTGTATGGTCATGGTCACGTAAAATCTCAAATAACTTCAGACTGGTTTACAAATAAGTTTTTATCCGATGTTGAAAACCACAACAATGCGTTATAAAGTTCCATGTTTCTAAGTGTGTTAGTTTGTTCCTTCACCATCTTTACAGCCAGCAGTATTCTGTTCTAGATTAGCTACGGCTTCTGGTCCATGCACTCTTAGCAGCTCATCCTGTATATTTATTTAATCAACTCCGTCTAAATAATAAAAATCAAAGTTGCATACATTCATAGAACTTTGGATAAGAGGAGTTGTTACCTGGATAGAGTTGTTCTCAGTCTTGAGCTTCTCACATTCGCTGGAGAGCCTCTGTAACTCATCTTTCAGGCTTTGATTCTCACTTGTCAGACTCTCTACTCTCTGTTGAAGCTGTTCGCATTCCGCCTATATATTCAATATGGTGAATTATGGAATTGAGTAATTTAACATCAGAAGCAACCATAGTAAACTGAGACTTAATAACATTACCTGCTTCCGCAGTCTGGAACGCCTGGCGGATTCACGGTTAGATTGTTTCCTTTTCTGTCTTTTGAGCTCTCTTTCATCCTGTTGAGTAAACACAAGAGTTTACAACCAGATCAGCAAGGCTACGTCCTACTTAAAGAGAAGATGAATGATGATTTGGTCTTTACCTTCACAGCTACACCAGCCTGGGAAGACCATAAGTCCATTCCCATATTCAGATTAGTCCCAGGGGCCAGTGGCTTCATGGGCACTGAACCTTGGATCTCACCAGTAGTATTACTTTGAGAACTTGCTGTTTAAGGAAACTATACCAAGTAAAAAAAACTTGCGCAAAGGTAAACCATAATAAGCTTGTGGCGATGAAGAGTTTACCATCCGCCAGCATTTGTCCAAAGCTCGGCTTTCTAACTGAACCTTGTTCCTACATTAACATGAAACTCAAATAAACATTACACAAAGCATCCAAGTAACAGAGAACAAGTCAAACTCGGATCAGTACCTGGTGGTTAGCATTCTCATCATTTTCATCAGATGAACCTGCTGTGACACTTTCATCACTGCACAACAAATATACATTTAGCCCCTCTATCAAACTGAAGAAAGTAAATACATTGAATAGGTCCTTATAGGTCGTACCTTTGAGATACACCATCGTTCCCTGAACCAGAAGGCGCCTTCTCACCTCCTTCACCCTTTCTTTTCAAGTTCCCCTTTGACTTCTTGCCAGGGGCTTGATCTTTCACAGTCTCCTTGTTGGTAGGAGCAGAAGTAGGAGGCTACAACCAGGAGGATGCCGAGCAAGTTATTTACTTTATCATTTGTTTCGAACAGAACAAAAAGCTAAAAAACGATAACTTTAATGGTATTGAGGTTACCATGGGCATGCCAGGATGAGCATAGACAGCCCCTGGGGGATACATGGCTGGGTACGGAACCGGGGTCCCATAAGGCGGCATCATATGGTGCTGAAAGTATTGAACAACAGTAAGTTAAGTTAAGTTTTGTTTTTTCCAAAGGATCACATAAACAATGATACAAGGGAAGCTTACTTGAGCACCCCACATATAAGGGTGAGGACTAGGAGATCCAACAGGAGATGGGAAAAAAGGATTCGGAGTACCTCCTCCTCCATAATAAGCCTAGAAGAAATGAGAATACGCATTATGTGTTTGTCTAGAAAAAAAGACACTACACTATGAGAACCAACAGTGGTCAGAGTTGTGCATGTTACACGAACCTGCATTGAGTTTGACCAGTCTGGATACGGTGTGGGGGGAATGTCCTGCAAACAAGTGGTCGACACATGAAAGTTAAACACATGTAGATCAATGAGGCTTAATGTTTCTGTATCCCTGAAAGTGTTTAAGACATGCCTATCCAACAATATAAACGAACGGAGAAGAAGAAGAGGAGGAGAAGGATCAACCTGTGCAGAGGATGCTGGTTTGGAAGGCGTCTTTTCTTCGCTTGTTCCCATTGTTTTATAAGCTACAAACAAAGCGCGAGAATCTGTCAAGACAAAGGACTTTGGAACACTGCAAACAGAGGATTTAGTCATAAAAATAAACTCAAAAAGCCGAAGCTTTGTGTTCTTGACCCAACACATCGAACTAAAAACAGAGACTTTACTACAGAACACAAAATACACAAGAGGATCAAACTCAAAATTCGAGATGACAATTAACTTTAAAACAGAACAAAGAGCAAAGCGAGTACATCATATGTTCTTAATGGAACCCAACAGCAGAAATAAAACCTTCCAGCGTCTAAATTAATCGAACTATGAACGAATTGTTCTCGTACAGAAGCCTATAATTACAGAATTGTTCAATCAATAGACAATCATTCATAACAGAGTACATGCAAAAGTGTTTGAATAGAGAGGAGAGATTAGAAAAAAAGAAAATAAAAACAGACCGATGTGGAAGTCCAGCTAGGATATTTACCTAAATTATAGAGAGAGAGAGTCAGACAAAGATGCAAGACACGTCCTCTCCCTTCTCTCCGACAGCTCTGAAGAAGATAATAAAATTACAACTTTTCTCTCAAGGGTTTCGCTGAATCTCTCGGGAAAGTGAAGAAGATAGGAGAAGGATTCAAAAAGAGAGAAGCTTTGAGGTTGCCCGATCTGGTGTGTGGCAGAGTCCGATAGGAGGATATGAAAGCCAAGGAAAAGAGGAAAGTTTTTTTTTTTTTTTTTGGGATTTAGGGTTTGACGATCTGACACGTGCGACAAGGAGATGTCCAGCTGTATACGTGTTAGTGGATAAGGTTTTGACACGGTATCTACTGTTTGTTGTGTGACTCATCTACTCATTTATTTCATTAGGAAACGAATCAACTTTTTGTTTGTTAACAATGAAATTAGTATCATTTACTAAATAAATATTATAAATATCATTTACTAAATAAATATTATAAATATCATTTAGACTAAAAAAAAGATTATACTTTAATTTATTTATTAGAGGAATACTATAATCTTTTGAAATGGTACTTTAATCTAGTTATTCTTTTTAGTGAAACTTATATGGATTTTTGACACAAAACTAAACAAATGGAAGATAACGTGAAACATAACTTCTAGCAGGATAATTACCATAGCTTTAAAAAAAAATTCTTAAGAATATCTTTCAATTTGTACAAAAACTCATTGTTTTATGGATAAGTTTCACCCAAAAAACATGCAACAAAATCATAATGCTATTGTTTAAGATGGGCTCCTTATCAAGCTACTCCGGTAGACACTAAGATAACATTTATAGGCCCATCGGGCCTTGTTTTATAAGTCGCTGTATTTCCTTTCCTTTGTTAGTTGCTACTGATCTTGAATAAATATAGAATCTTTCGTGGGGCAGTAGCATCACCATTTAGCCATTAGGTGATTGATGTGATTGGTCACCATATAAAGAAAAGAAAGGTGACAAACTTTTTTCGTATGAAGACTTGAGACAATATAATACAACACACTAGATACAGTGAATGTGTTGCGAATACTTAAAACAAATCGTTTTAGGAAAGAGCCATTACACTACGTTGCTTCACACTTCGCTTTATGTTTACCCAAATTACATCACATCCTTTACTTATTCGCCAAACCTTTCTTCGTGGGTCCACAGTTTCTAAACTTTAGAGACCATAATTTTTTTCCCAGGATTTAGTATATGTCTAGATCAAAAAATATCAGAAACGTCAATCAAGATCCAAAACAACTTAATCAAATATCTAATAAGGATTCATGTCAAAATCACAAACTTTGATTATCTGTATACACATGGCTCTGCAAGTTTTTCATTTATTATTAAGTTGTATGCATCAAAAACCCCCAAATCATGTTAAAAAATAGTTTGATTTTCAGAATATATGTATATAGTTGTTCGGAATCATTTTTATGAATGTGTCACCAACAACACAGTAATCAAAAGGGCTTGAGACAATCAAACTAAATGTTGGTTTGAATCTACAAAAAAAAAATTGAGAGCCTCAGGTCCATTTTAATTATTCATCTTATATACTAATGCATGTAACCATATGATAACTGTAATCTTTAAATGTTTACGAATTTGATAGGATTGTTGAGACATTTTCACTTTATTTATGCGATTCTTATATATCACTGATGATAATGGTCAATAAATATTACTTATAGAGCCAATATGACTGTTCTCTAACTATAGAATAGGCTTTACCCATTCTTTGTCAAATGACTGTAAAACTTGACTCATAATGTTTCACCAAAATTAGGTATATTCTATCCGGACACCTCTTTCATTTATATTTGGCAAACTCTTATCCATTGAGATATAAAGTTTTAACAACCGTTTTGCTCATGTTCATTTCATCTAGTCCTTTATCTTTTAGACTTCTACAATGTATTTATAAAATATAAAACAAAATTTTTGCATCATATTGTAGCCGACCTCCTTTTACAGCCGTACTTTTTTTTCTTTTTGGCTAGTAAATAAAGTTATTTGAGGACAACTACGAGCTGCTAGTGGCGAGCTATAAACTTCAAATTCGTAATAACGGTTTGTATTTTTCACTTTCATGAATGCATCCTATCCATAAATAGAGTTATCTAATACTCTCTTTGTTTCATTATAATTGTCATTTTAGGTTTTTCCACACAAATTAAGAAAACAATTAATTTTGCATATTTTCTATATAAAAACACAATTACTTATACACCTAACCATATTTCAACCAATAGAAAAATAAACTGCAACATAAAATTAATAAATTTTGCATCGAAAGTCGAAAACGACACTTATTTTGTAACAAAAAAACGTCTCTAAAACGACACTTAATATGAAACGGAGGGAGTATCTAACTCAACAAACGTCCACTCCAAATTTTTTAATTAACTCCAACTTAACGAGGTGTTAAACTTTCATATTCTAAACATATTGAAGTGTTATTTTTTTTAAAAACATATTGAAGCAAGGATACAGTAACCTACCTCATATAGAACATATATTCCTTAATAAAAAGTGACATATATATATATATATATATATATGATGTTATTAATTTAAAGTATACATACATTGCAAACTTGTAACGAAAAAAAAAATCATCTGCAAATATGAATAGGTCAAACGCCATAAAAGAGGGTGAAAACCTAAATTACGTAGTTGCTTCATTAATTAATACATATTTTTCATAATTAGCTACCTAAGCAACTGTTGCTTACATGAAGATTGCCAAATTACATTAGAGACATACCACCCATCGTCATTATATCTATTTGTACATTAGAAATAGAGCACTTATATAATCTACTAATTTTACTTAAAAATAGTCTTCCCTAATTCACGACACTAACTGATAAGCTAGTGATTTTTATATGTATAGGTCCATCCATTCAGCTCCATCGATGTAGATGTTTTCCGGCACCGGATAGAAATAGGTTATTGTAGTCGTCACCGTCGTCTCCAATTTTATAATCTCCAAAAAACGGCGTCTCGTTGGCTTCCACAGAAACTGAAGAAGAAACTGGACTGTTGCTCGAGCCTCCTTCTACTCTTTCTGCCAATCTTTGGATCTCCCTCTCTGCATCATAGAGTTGTTCCTTGAGCTGAAGTAGCTGAGGAAAACAAATGTAACGTTAATTTAATCATTAAGCAACTAATCACTGATGCAAACGTTTGATTTATGATTTTTAAACAAACAGGATTCTTATGTTAGTGGGTCACTCTTACCAATAATTTTTTTTGAGTTCCACTGACAAAGACAAGCAATTATTTTAAAGATTATAGTATTGTACGGAACGCATAAAAGTAATTGATGCTGTGTAATATGGTGACAATTTACTGTTCGGTGTCGCTTTTCTGTTCTTAACTCAAGTCTCTGATGTATTAGTTATTGCTTTTAAAACAAAGTTCTTTGAGCCTTGAGCTCACGTTCATTTCTACCAATTAAAGACAGTTTACAAAATAATGTGTAAACTACTGTTTTTTTGCTTGCTAAAATGTATAAAATACATTTCTATTTGAGAAAAGAAGACTGTAAAATAAAACAAAGAAGTAGGTAAACAAAAAAAAATACTCTCTCCGTTTCTTTTTACATGATGTTTTAGAAGTTTTATGTTGTTTCAAAATAGATGATGTTTAAAGATTTTAAGGTATGTTTTGAGATTTTAAGGTTAACTTTAACTTTATTGGAAACTGTTCAACCAATAAAATTTTACAGTCTTTTTTATAATTGGTTGAATGATTTTAAAATTATATCTTTAAAAGTACTTTCTAGATAAATGTAAATTTCTTAATCTTTGTGCACTAGGCCAAAACTTCATGTATTAAAAAACGGAGGGAGCATGAATTAAGCGATCTTTTTAAATTTTATGTAAAAAGTTGAAAGATATCTATTTTCTCTTCTTGTTTTTTTTAATTTCCTAAAAGTATGAACTAAGATTTACATTTTATTGAAAATATTTGTTAAGTATATCTACCATTAGTATCATTATCACAATCGTGGATAAAATGATCATAACCGTAGTAAAATTCAAGTTCAGAATTTTGTAAAAAGAATTATACCTCTGACTCAAGTCGGCACTTGTCGACAACGACGTTGTCATGTGAGTTTTTGAGTTTGTTGTACTCTTCTTCGAGCCGTTTGTTCTTCCACCGTGCACGACGGTTCTGAAACCAAACTGCAACTTGACGAGGGTCAAGCCCTAGCTCCGCCGCAAGTTTATCTTTCCTCTCCGACTCAAGCTTGTGCTCATCCCCAAAACTCATCTCTAACATGTTCACTTGCTCATCGGTAAGCTTTCTCTTCCTAAACAAGCAGTTGCTTCCATCTCCCGCAGCTACCGCTGCTTTGCTCTTCTTCCTCCTTCGTTTCGGTGGCTTCACTTCACCTACCGACAAAAATAATCAAAAGCAAATTAGTAATTTTGTAAAAACAGAAACATGTAATATAAAATAGAGTTTGGATTTTTTCTTCTTCTTTACTTTTTAGTTTCTTGATGTGTTTTTTTTTTTGACTAAGTCTTGATGTGTGTTTACATGCACGTATATTATTATATCAATAGTTTTAGGTTTACGCGTGTTGGTCGAGAACTTCTTTTTTGGGAAAGACCTAAAAGATAACCCACTTGAATTTGTATAACTTCACCCATTAAATTTGTGGGGTTTCCAGACTTCGAAACAAAACATAAAAATAAATATTGATTTTTTTCAGATAATCTAACTAAGAAAACAAACCCACTTGTACTTTTGTAAGAACTCCATGACACTTGGGGGGGGGTTTTCTCGACATCCAAAACAAAAAGAAGATTGAAATTTTCGGACAAACCTTGTTGTGGTACTATCTGAGTGTAGACATCAGGGTAGAACTGAGTGATAAAAGCCATGTTTTGATCATCCATAGTGTGGTTCATGTTCTTGGATCTTTCTCTTTCTCTCTATCGTAATTTGTCTCACTTTTTATGAGATGTGAGAAGTTGTGTTGGGGAAGAGGAAGACCTATGATTTATAAAGGGGGTGTAGAGTGCCAAGAAAATGAGTCTTTTTTTTTTGGTATCAAGTGTTGTTTTCCTGATGTGGGTTTCTTGTTTCTGAATATTTCGAAACTGCCACTGGAGATAATTACTCTCCAGCCTCGTTATGAGTCTTCTTAACTACGCGGATTAGTTAAAGAGGTTTCTTTATCAACATCTTTAATATTGTTTCATATTGTAAAGACACGACGTTGATAACTGAGACAATTGACTAATTTAAAACTCATGTGAAAGTTAATTAGTATTTCAACATTTTCACCCCAATTAGTATGTTAAGAAAATAAATGATCAGATTAATATACTTCTGGATGAATAACTCTTTAACATTATTTGGAAATTATAAATTAACTGATAGAAAATTATAGAAGACTTTGAATATTGATTTAAATATTCGTAAGTAAAATTCCATAGTCTTCCCATGACGACATCTTATTTTGTTTTGCGTTTACCTCCGTTCACAACAATAAAATACCTTTAATAATCTATTATACATGAAGACATGTTATGTGTATCTCTCTGTAAAAGAGATCCAAAATAATGTCGTAAAGAGTGCGATTAGGCTTTCCTGTTTAGGTAATTAACAAATCTTATTAAGACATATCATCGTGCATTGTGATGAACAATCACAAAGCCAGCACCATTACATTGTGTCCTGCCACTATTATTTGTAGGAAAATCCACTATTGGGATCCCAACCTGGAACGGACTGTACTACAAAACATAAAGTCAATAAAAGCATTGACAACAATTTTTTTTAAAGTGACACAAATTTTAATACGTATAAGCTTTTTCATTTGTTATACTCAATATTCATTTGAGAGAATTTAAAAAAAAAAAAATTGTTCGATACCCATTAATTGGGACTTTTAGTTCATACATATACACAAAAATGGCGCGGTCCAAGCGAAGTACAATACAGTATTTACATCATTGATACGAGAAGGGAAGTCGAAGGCCTTGGCACGTGAACATACCAAAGTGAATTTTTTTATTCATTACTTAAATCGAAGGATAAGAAGCAATGTAGTACACGTATTGTAGAAAGTAATAATTGCGAGCCTCTAGGAAACTATAAAAAGTTTGGAGGGAACACCACTAAGTAAGGGACTTATTATGAGACTCTACTGTCGAATGGAGAGGACATTCACTTGTATCAATGTCCTCCACGACCCAATCAGTCCCGATCATCATACTTTAGACTCTTTTTTCTCTTTTGTTTTCTTTTCATTCGTGGTTAGGGATCAATACCTAAGAAATTTTTCTATTATATTTTGATATAGATAATCGGTGCCCTTGCTAGTAGATTAGAGCTAGAAAATTAAGCCAAATCTTATTTGTCTCATACCTAAGATTTTAGATAACAACATTTTACCGTACTGGTTGACAAAACTCAAAGGTTTAAGAGATGGTACGTGTGATTATTCAAAGTTCTTCGAGGTAAATCTCAATATCATCAATTTGATATAATCAGTATGATTATATTTTAATTATTATATACATGATTTTCTAAAGATTTACATTGAGTTTTAGGTAGGTTCTTAAAACTTGGAGCTCTATAGGATTGCTTCGTATAAATATGCCGAGTGACGGTAGAAAAATTGGCATCTACATTTAGACATTATTAACGTCCAAGAAAAAATCTTACTCTTGAAAAACTACACTTACAAAACTTGAAACGTTGTATTTTATTTCATAACTAAAAGTTGGAGGAAAAAGGGTGGCCAGTGAAGAAACAAATCACTTAGATTACTTGCTTAATTGGTCTAAAGGCGAAGAGGATATTCTTGAGCATCTAAAGAGGAAAGGGATAGAAACTTTAAAGTGGTTGGAGTGTAGCAGGGACTTGTCGTCATCTTACAACTCCTAAGTAAATCATTAATTAGTTTTAGTTGATTATCTTAAAACGGGTTTTAGTCCATGTTCATGATGTTAATTGCTCGTAGATGTGGACTCTCCTTACATATGTTAGACCAATGACCTCCTAAATTGGGTAAAGATATTTTTGTGTCTATATGTCTGTCTTAAGGATAGTGCTTGCTTCTAAAGGTTTATCATAATAATTTTTATAAGATTGAAAATGTAATTTCGAGTTAACACTTATAGAATAGTTATCAACTTATCATCTAGTCAGATATTCCACTTTATTGCTAGTAGTATGGGGCCATTTAGCTTTGTGCATCTTATTTTGGTTACCATAATTAAAACACATTCATGTATTTGTTATATGGTTAACACAACGTAGATAAATCCTTTCTTAACACAATACTTAGGGCATGTGCAATGGGGGTGCTTAGTGGGTGGCTTAAGGGGTGGGCCCCACTAGTACCCCCTAAAACCACTTCTTATTTATCCTAATTAAGGGCATCATTATCCCTAAAACCCTTAATAGGAGTTCTTAATTTATTTATTTTTTATTTTTTTTGCTGCTTAAAAAAAGAAAAAGAAAATTAAAAAACGAACCAATCGCGGGCCGCCACGTATCAGTGGGGCCTGCAAACAGTGTAAGAAACTCCCTAAAACCGGTTCTTATTTAGTAGTTTTTAGAAGCGGTTCTTGCACTGTTCATGGGCCCCACTGACGAGAACAGTGCAAGAAACCCTCCTAAGAACCCCGGATAATCATGCTCTAAGCACCCCTTTTGTTAGTTGCTTGCACTGTTTTGCGGGCCCCACTGATACGTGGCGGCCCGCAATTGGTTCTCTTTTTTTTTTTTTTTTTTTTTAAAAAAATCAAAAAAAGAAAAAAAAAAAAAAAGTTAAGCACCCACTTAGGGATTCAAGGTTGAAGGTGCTCTTAGAGCATCTTTATCCAAGGTTCTTAAGAGGGGTTCTTGCACTGTTTACGGATCCCACTGATATGTGGGACCTGTGAACAGTGCAAGAACCAGCTCCTAAAATTCCTAATTAAGAAACTGTTTTTGATGGTTTTTTACACTGTTCGCGGACCCCACTGACACGTGGCAGCCCGCGATTGGTTTAGCTTTTTTTTATTATTATTATTTTTATTTTAAATCAAAAAAATAAGAAAAAAAAATAAAAACCCCTTTTGGGGGTTTTGGGATAAAGATGCCCTTAGTATGGATGAGTTTTGTAGAGAAAAAAAGTTAGAATAGTAGCATTTAGTTTACTTTTACTTATAAAATGTTAGAACGGGTGATGATATACATAAAAAAAAACTGAAAATAAATCCAAATATTCAACATGATAAATCCCACGGTCCATAAACATCATTTGGATATCTTGATTCTAGATAGTGACTACTAGATTCGCATTGGTAAGTTGAACTGGGGCTTTTGTATAAATTAATGAAATTAATGTGTCACGTTTTAAAAAAATTATCTTTATAAAGTTTGTTCATTCTGAGAGGATATAAAGAAAGAAAAAGAGGGAGACAAAAGAACATGATGGGAGTCATATGAAAGGAATTCAACAGTGAAACGTGGCGAATAACAACACAATCAAACGTACGTATATTAGTTTTTGTGGTCTTCAAAATGCTTTTATAATTAATTTAATTGTAAGTAGACAATGGAAGCCAAAGCCTTTTGTCTCCCTCTTTCTTCTACCAAGTGTTTGTGTCTGCTTTGAGAACTGAGAACACTGCCATGTCTCCACTCCTTAACATGTTCTTCCAATCCAACCCTTACATCTCTCTCCTCCAATTACCTCCCCAGTGCAATTTTTTGGTATTGTTAAGGAAAGTTATGTGAAACAATTTCGCAAAAAACTATATATGTCCGAGAAAGTCCAAAATATTTATATAAAAGAATATCCAAAAAGTCTGGCATGTGATGATACGTACCATGTTTTGGGAACTTACGTGTGAGTCATTTACATAACTTAAAAGGATTGATGATGTTTTGTAATACATACTTCATGAATATTATTAGGGTCGACCCTAATAATCTTTAAATGTGGAAAAAATATGAATTAGTGTACTCATTCGAGTTAAGAAGGTACAAATTAGAACCCTAAAACTCCTTCATTTGCGATTTTGCATGCGCCCAAAAGAAGATTTAAGTTATAGTGACAGTACTTATTGCTGTACATTAGCTGTGGTTCAAAACAGACACGTCTCGGAGTTTATCTTTAAAAAAACAAAAAGAGATCAGATGAAGCAGAAAATAATGGAAACCCAAAAACAAAAATATAAAAGTTTATTTTGAATTCTCTAGTTATATGACACCAGTAAATTTTTTAACATATTTGATAAGATATATATATTGTCACATGATGTTCTAAAGTTTTTCATTCGCCTTTTTATTTAAAGATTCTCTCACTCCTAGCTTAGTTTTTATTTCCAAACAGGTGTTCGTATGGAATTACTATTGTATTTGTTCTTTTTTATTCAAAATAATGAGTTTATCACAAATTTGATATCATTTTCATATTTACCTTTAAATGATAACTATATTTTATAAATATCTTAAATTTGTGATGAAAAGTATTAAATAAATTTTATAAGTTATTTATAAATGTTTAAAAGTTATTTATAAAAGTTTATAAATATAACACCACCCCATAAATATTAAATCTTATACAATAATCACTAAACTCAATCTCAAATGTTAATATATTTTTATTACATATATTTCTGGAAATGGTATCTAATGAATAAAGTTGTAAACAATTTATTTTAACAGCTCTGGAAAAGTAAAGTTAAATACAGTTTTCACTTACTATAACGTTGTATGCTTTTTAGTCTAACTATCCATTCGCTCATTGTCGATCGATATATGCCAAACTCCTCATATTAACTAGTTTTGATTTAGATGAAGAACATGGAGTTGTCCACGTGGTGACTTTATGAGAATCATCAAAAGAGACCACCTCTCTTGTCGGTTCACGTGTCATAAGTCTCCAGTTCATGGAACCTGACTCATTTTCTTCAGAGAGTACAGACCAATTCGACTTATCGTTCTCCCATAAGTTAACTGTCGCCGCCATTCGCCGTGTTTCAGTTTTTAGCATTTCGTTTTAGAGACGTATCCTAATCGGTTTAGATAAACCAAATTCGAATCATACCAAAAAAAATTAAAATGAATATTTTAAAGTGAAGCCAAGTCTTTGTGAACTGAACCAAATAAGAAATTAACATTTTGAATAATTTTCACATTAAGTAAAGTTTGCTACAAAATTAAATCTATATGAATTCGGTATAAAACGACTAATATTTTATATGCCAGAAATTTTGAAATTGAGCTAATTTGACATTATGTATAGTCTCAACTGTATTTAATTAACAATACCATACAAACTAATATTTTTAAAAAACTTATAATCCAGCTATCCAAAGTTCTTTTTTTATAAAAGAAATATCGAAGTAGCTAAGCATAGAGGGATATGTTATAAAATTTATCCCACCCAAAGAGGCAAAAACTTATCCGCAAAGAACCGTTTGGCTTTTTGCTTGTAGCTCAAAATAGTCTGCGTCACGTTTTTGATTGAATATTTACCAAATCAACGGAATTTGGGAAATTTGTAAAGGAATCGTTACGTATGTCTTTAGAGATTTCCTAATCGGGAAATGAGACGTAACGATCTAACATGTGACTCCGGACGCGTGGTAGTTAACGTAACCACGATATTGTTTTGGACCCTCTCGTTGTCTTTTGCTTCTACACCATTTCACCGGACATTTTCTTACTCGTTAAGCCATTTTATAAACCTATATACTATACTGCGCTGATTAATGGGTAACAAAATTAAATATGATGTATATGTTGGTCAAGTCATTTGTATGCACCCTGTTATCGAAAATCTTGTCCTCTTCACATGTTATCTTCGTTTAGTTTAGATATACTTACACTTATATATACAACTTGATTAGTAAGCTTAAAGCCTTAAATGCCAAGGTTATGCGCGACTCCTGCTACAGTAATTAGCTATAGAGTGTGTTTTTTTAGCTATAGAGTTAACTCACACCAGAAATTAATATAACAATTTAAATCTAAATTAGTTAGAAAGTAACCTGCATGGCTTAGAGAAATATTAGGGTTTACGCATTATGCATTAGCCTTGAGTCCTTTGACTAAATTCCCAACATAATAGGGTTCCGGCTAAATCACTGTTGACCTCGAGTTTCAGAAAATTATTGAGATCCGCATTGGTTTGAATTTGCTGGTATGGTTGTGGTTGTCCAAACTTCGAAGAGCTAAATCATTTTTAATACAAAATGTTTATATTTGCGTTGTGATGTGCAGTTTAAATTGAATTAATTCTATCACATTAAACAGTAGATATAATTTTTCTCGTCAAATAAAATCCAAATCAGCATGAATTAAACCCATCACCAATTATAAGCTATTTCTAAAAAGTACAAAATTTTGTTTCAACTCCTGAAGTCAACAATTTTTTAAGTTTACTGAATTAGAAAACTATATAGTATATTGTACTTGTCTTCACAAACCTTGTGTATGCATGTGACGCGCTATTACTATATAAGGCTACAAAATATTTAGACCCACGGAAAGAAATTGATATATTATGTTATGTGCACATACATACATTGGTATGACCAAATGTATTCCAAAACAGGCTCCCAAAGCTATACATAGACGTACACCACATACATGTTAGGTAGTCGCAAAATAATATTTTAGAATCTTATCCAATCGACTACGACTAGAGTAGTAGTTTCGCGTTGTATATAGATATATATGCTCTCTGATCCAATACGTTACTTTATTTGGAAAGTCGTACCTTACAATATTCGTAGGGGGGGACTTGGTATTGGTGCCCTTCTAAATTATACGATTGGTTGTGTTTATGCCAACACGTTTTTGCTTTTGAAGTAACTTTCTTTGGGGGAAAAACACTTCTACACCAATCTTTATTATAAAATATTTTCCTTCAGTTACGCCTTAATTTGTGCATACACTCTACGATGCCTTGCCTTGAACTTCTTTGATAAAAGGCGTATATATATATATATATATTCATTAAATTTTACTGATTTTTTTTAAAAAATATTTATTAATTTTTAACCTAAATATAGATCTTTAAGTTTATGTGATTTGAAATACATACAAGTATTTTTTGGAGAATACACATGCAGTTGAGAAACTTGTATTAGTTAATAGAAAGATTGAGCTTGCTTCTCTCACGTCCTTGGTGTTATTTCTCTCAAGTGAATAAATGATACTAATTGACATTAAAAAGTTAGATGAATTGACCAAATCCACGTTTTACCAAACAATGGATATAGTGACGCCTGCAACATAATATTTTCACAATTTCACTGATTAAAAGGTAAAAGCTAGGAACCCTGAAAGCTATAATAAAAGCATACGCACAATGTTTTTCTATTCTTCTTTTTGGGTCAATACTCAAACTTGTCCTATGAAAAACTATTGGGACACAGGTCTCTCCATCTCTCTCGTGTCGCAGTCGCCGTTAAAGCAAAAAAGTCCATGCACATCTACGAACCAATGAATAAAAACAATTGTAAAGAAAAATAATTTTCTGTTGCGTAATTAACTATTAGTGGTTAAAATAACAAAATATTTCTAATGCAAAGAAGAGTAAAACCAATAAATATTTGTACTCAATATATTAACCTTCATAGGTGTATTTCTTCCGCTGATTAATCTATCTTTTACAAAAAATAAATATCTAAAACAATTTTTTTACAAATGATTATCATGGGTTGTTTTTTTTACCATGATTACCCTAAAAACAACCATGATTTATTTATACATAACTATCATCAAAATTAACATTTATATGCATACAAACTACACAAACATCTTTTTTTTTGTTAAGACTAGGAAAAAAATTACAAAGACAACGGACATTTTGCTCACGTTCAATTTTTGCTAAATCTAATAATCAAAAGGTGCTAATTTTTTTTTTTGAACTTTACTAATTTTTGTTCCTGATTGCTGGTTAAAGAAGTAGTTGATTGTTGAAGTTCGTTGGTTTAAAAAATCCAATAGAATTCCATGGATCCTTCTGTAGTGGATCAATAAGCATGGCAATCCCTAAACAGCTAAGCCTAAATCTCTGGTTCTTTAAAATAACAATTAAAGATTCTCAATTACTCGATCAAGACACTAATCACGCCACAATCTTTACGATTAAAACATTCAATGACAGAACACAACGTGGACGGTCCAGGAAACACTCACGTGAAGTAAAAATTAGATATAGTTTCCATAAATAAATATAAGAAGTATAAATATAATTTTGGTAAAAGGGGAAGTATAAATAATAGCCACTCAAAGTTTTTTGCTAATTAATTTGCATCTTCGAGATCCAACCTGTCTCTTTGGTTTCTTCTGCATCACAAATCACGATTAGAGCTTTAAGCACATGGTTAGCAACCAAACAAATCTTGTCATTAGCTCCTTAATTTAAGATTATAAATTTCCATAAATAGTATTCCGAAACGTGGCATGACTATCAACTCCACAGGTGTCCCTAATGACAGCTAAAAGGGAGGCATTTCTAGTTGTTCTTGGGTTTGGTCCTAGATTCGTGGGGTGTTAGCTTTAAATGTATTATTTTAAGAAAATTTCTCATTATCAGTCTTAATTTACTGTTATAAATTTATAATATTCTTTCTGTACTTGCTCTTGCAGCTTTAAACGCGATTTTGTATGATTTTCATGGTGGTCCAAGGTAATACATGGCACAACATCAAGCATGGTGTTAATAATTTAATAAAGCTTATCAAACTAACACAATATATACTCCTTCCGTTTCATATTAAGTGTCGTTTTAGAGAATTTTTTTTGTTACAAAATAAGTGTCGTTTTCGACTTTCGATGCAAAATTTATTAATTTTATGTTGCAGTTTATTTTTCTATTGGTTAAAATATGGTTAGATGTATAGGTAATTGTGTTTTTATATAGAAAATATGTAAAATTAATTGTTTTCTTAATCCGTGTGTAAAAACCTAATGTGACACTTATAATGAAACAGATGGAGTATGATATTAGCTACTATCAAAATTGTACTTTATCTTTTTTTTTGTTATGAATGTTAAGAATTTATACTTATCTTTTCCCGACATTAACCAATTAGGTAAGATTTATATAGCTCTTAATAACTACGTAAATAGTTAAACACCCCAAGTTTAATCAATCCAACATGTTAAAATACGTGTATCCTCTTTAAAATTCTACCAAACTACTATTAAAGTTTAGAATCTCATGCAATTACTTATAACCAATATCTATAATTTGACTGGCTGAGTTTATTATAACTATTCTCCTAATCAACAAATGATAAGTTTCTTTCAAATTAACAATGTGATTGATAATTTCCATGCTACTATTTTTCTGAGATCGTAGGTAGGATGGTATTAGGTTAATTGACTACGTTAGTTTAACAGTACGCTTTCAAACACGTCATGAGACACCATCGGATTAGCCGATTAAGAAAAAAAGCAACCATCATATCAGTTATAATGTAATAATTCAAATTATCGTATATAATTTTGTATATTGATGCAGCATGCACTCATTTCATGCGCATAAATATGCATGAAGAGATCAAAAATATATATTCGGGGAAGTTGAAGTTTCTTTTGTTTATTTTTCTGTAGCACAACTTGCGCAAGTTGAAGTTTCTATAAAACAAAAACTAAAGAAAAAACGTCTCAATCTATCAAATCAAGACTCAGATATATTGTGGATATGGAGTGCAGAAAATTAAATGGATGCAGTAAACAAAAAGAGCCACTGAGAAGTGAGAAGGACACACTTGAATGGCCAAAATTGATGTAAGCTTTATTTTTAATTTCCATTTTTAAAAATATCTACACATGTGTGCACCAAAATGTTTTATAAATAAATTGAGAAGCATTTGAAAAGAAATATTTACGCACTCATTGTTAAATTATTTTCACCAAATATGTAGTTTTGATGCTTCTTTCTATTCACATTATAGAGATAAAATTCAAACTAATTAATCCCATTAGAAAACATGAAACTGTTATGACAAATGCAACAAAAGTAAACACACCCACCAACCTTATGTCTCTACCCTAAAGTATAAATCACATGCTAATTAGTTTCCGTCACCATTTTAAGGTAGCAACAACAATGATTATACACCATTCGGAATTGTTAATTATAGTTCGATTGATTAATCATGTACAAAGGACCCCGATACGGTCCTGGGTTCAATCCACGCTGGGCACCGGAGGATTAAAATTTGGGCATTGCCGGCGACAGAGGACCCGCTTCGGCGGGGCTAGTCTGCACCCACTTCTGTGAGGCCAGAATACCTCTGTATAATTCAAAAAAAACAAAAAAAAATATTGAAAGTTAGAAGCCCAATATGAATTAAACCCATAATTAAGGGCTTATATTATATCATAACGGGCTAACAATTATATAGCCCAATACTCGGTCCTAGTCATTAGAAACCTACGATCGTAGCCCAATATGCAATGAACCTATATTTAAAAGGCTTCTATTATATCATAAACGGTCTAATACCTTTAAAGCCCAGTAACAGGTCTTAGTCAGCCTTAGCCCAACTCAAATATTGACCGTAAACTACACGGCGCCGTTTTGGTTGACTTGACTATGATTCTGTGAGCTGTTAAATCTTCGTTTAACCCCCATTATTAATTACTTTATTTTAAATTTTATTGTTGACGGAAAATTGGGGATGGGGAAAGGAGGCGGATGCGTTCCGAGCAAGAAGAAGAAGCCGTCGTCTCTCGCCACCACCGGAGATGATCCCGGAACCGAGTACGAAGACGCCGCTAATGCTTCTCTCCCAGTCGAGGACGATCAAACGACAACGCCGGCGATCACAGCTAGGGCCATCTCTCCGCCGCTGAAGATCTTCGTCGTGTTCTACTCGATGTACGGACACGTGGAGAGCTTGGCGAGGAGGATGAAGAAGGGAGTGGAGGGCGTGGAGGGAGTGGAGGCGAGGCTGTACAGAGTGCCGGAGACGCTTTCTGAGGAGGTCGTTGAGCAGATGAAGGCGCCTGTGAAGGGTTCGGAGATTCCGGAGATAACGGCGGGGGAGTTGGCGGAGGCTGATGGGTTTCTGTTTGGGTTTCCGACGAGGTATGGGTGTATGGCTGCGCAGATGAAGGCTTTCTTTGACTCGACGGGACAGTTGTGGAAAGAGCAGACGCTTGCGGGGAAGCCTGCTGGCTTCTTCGTGAGTACTGGGACTCAAGGTGGTGGCCAAGAGACTACTGCGTAAGCTTAAAGTTTACTGCTTTATTGCATTGATTTTGAATCTGAAGTTGTTGAGTTTGGAGTCAAAGCTTTGTCTTTTGATTGACTGAAATTAATGCAGCTTTAGACATAAAAACATCAACTTTTATGTGGTCAGGACTTTATCTAAGTACGGTTTAGTTTATAGCCTATGGTTGGAATTGCTTGCTTTTGATGATTGTTTGCTTCTTTAATTACACTTTAAGGGAATCTATTAGATGTGTAGTTTCAGAACTCAAATGGATTGGCGTCCTTTGGCATCTGGCCATCACTTGATAGGATAGGATTGTGAAATGAAGTTTTATTACATTTGAGTCTTACTTTCTCAACACCAAGTTGCTAAGTTTCTAGGCATGAGTGTGTTGCCTCCTGTAAATGGATAGGTTCTTCATCTTCAGTGTTCTTGTATTGTTTGCACTCGCAAGATCCATTGAGTTGAATTATTCCCAAGGTCTTTGCAATGTCTTCATGTACTGATGAGTGATGACCTAACAAAGTGATACACAAACATATAACAATGTGGAATCTCTGAAACAGATGTACAGTTTATTGTCCTTTATTCTGCATTTTTAGTGTGAAACACTACCTGATTTGATGTGGTGTTTGTTTTGCAGATGGACAGCAATCACACAGCTGGTGCACCACGGGATGCTATTCGTCCCCATAGGCTATACATTTGGAGCAGAAATGTTCAAGATGGACTCAATCCGTGGAGGTTCACCTTATGGAGCGGGTGTGTTCGCTGGTGATGGGTCAAGAGATGCAACGGAGACAGAACTAGCTCTTGCTGAACATCAAGGAAACTACATGGCAACAATAGTCAAGAGACTTGCACAACCTTAAACAAAAAGTCTCATTATTACTTCTTTATTTTTCCTCTTTTATTCAGTTTCTCAAGCTAAATAATCATATAAAAAAAATCTTCCTTTTTCTTTTCTGAGTGTTTTCAGTTTGGCCATTTTCGAAGAACATTGAACCATATCATAAGGTTCTTACGTTGATGGTTGTGTGTACATGCTTATATACTTTTTCATCATTATTGTCTCTTGATTTACTGTGTGTTCTTTTATCACAAACAAATACAAAAAAGATACATATTTGTAAATTTTACAAATTGTTATAATGTAGGGGAAAATATAGAGTCTGTTTTTAATTGCGTCAAGCCATGTGGATTCCTAAGAAGTGAAAACTGTTTATAAGTACTTTACAATCCATCTCTCTCAAGTCAAACCACCTCTGCATCTGTGTTTGGACACATTGAACACAAAAACGCAAATTCTCTCTGAACAGAACCGAACACCGTCATGTCTGAGATTCTCTCTTCATTGAGGTCACTAATGGCCTCTCACTCCCCTCCTCTTGATGCTTTGGTTGTTCCTTCCGAAGATTATCACCAGGTTCTGTTTGTTTTTTTTTTATTCATGATCCGATCTTTGAATTCATGTTTTAGTAGATTTGATCCAACAAAGTTTCGATTTTTATAACTTTTAGTGTTAATCGAATTGTGTTTGTATCTGGCTTTTTAGAGTGAGTATGTTTCTGCTCGAGACAAACGCCGCGAGTTCGTGTCTGGATTCACTGGAAGTGCAGGTGTGTATGTGTGTTCTGTTTTTTTCTGTAATCTCTGGATTTGAATTAAAAATCGTTAATTGACTCATAGGTTTGGCACTAATCACGAAGAACGAAGCAAGGCTTTGGACAGATGGTCGCTACTTCTTGCAAGCAATACAACAGCTTAGCAACGAGTGGACACTCATGCGTATGGGAGAAGATCCTCTTGTTGAAGTTTGGATGTCTGATGTGAGTCACTCACACGATCAATATAACTTTTAGATGTTTCTTTAATTTTTGTGTTCATTGAAGTTTTTTTTTTGCTTTGGTTTGGTGTAACAATGTTAGAATCTATCTGAAGGAGCACATATAGGTGTTGATCCATGGTGTGTCTCCGTAGACACTGCTAATAGATGGAACAAGTCTTTTGCTAAGAAGAATCAGAAGCTCGTTCCGACAACAACTGATCTTGTGGACGAGGTTTGGAAGAATCGTCCACCTTCTGAGATGAGTCCCGTTGTTGTTCATCCCTTGGAGTTTGCTGGCCGCTCTGTTTCTGATAAACTGGAAGGGTTGAGGTCAAGGCTTAAGCAAGAGAGTGCTCGTGGTTTGGTCATTGCTGCTCTTGATGAGGTGTGATTATAATTTAAATTACCTCTCCTTCTCGGTGTTCTCATAGTTCTGCTATGGAGCAATGTATTGATTGAGGTGTGATTATAATCCTTTGATGCAGGTTGCTTGGCTATACAATATCCGTGGAACTGATGTTGCTTATTGTCCCGTTGCTCATGCCTTTGCTATTGTTACTATCGACTCTGCGTTCCTCTATGTGGACAATAAGAAAGTATCCAATGAGGTCAGCTTTTACTTAAACTCATTTCAGGGCTGGTCCGGAGCATAGGCAAAGATGTTGACCACTTGGGTCATTATTTGTATATAAGGCACTCTAAAAATTTTACATGGATAACGAGGGCACAAAGTTATAAGTGGGATTCCAGAAAAAAATGAAAATGTTGGACCGGTACTGCTCTTGTGTGCTATATCTTCTTCTGTAAACTTATGAAATTGTATGTTGTAATATGTAGGCAAGTGATTATTTCAAGGGTCTTGGTGTAGAAGTCAGGGAGTACACAGATGTGATCTCAGATGTAGCATTGCTTGCTTCTGATCAACTCTTTTCATCATCCTCCTCTAAAAGCTGTCAGGCTACAAAGGACATGGAGATTGATTCTGACCGGACTGATGATTGGTTATGGGTCGACCCTGCTAAGTGCTGCTATGCACTGTATTCCAAATTGGATGCTGATAAGGTCCTCTTGCAACCATCTCCGTTATCACTCCCAAAAGCCTTAAAGGTAATGATGATGATAACTCTTTAAGAAAGTGACTTCTCTTATCGTGTTGTTAGATTCTGTTTATATATTGCCTCCGCTCTTTTATGTTAGAACCCGGTTGAGCTAGATGGGCTCAAGAAAGCACATGTGCGTGATGGTGCAGCTGTTGTCCAGTACCTTGTTTGGCTCGATCAACAGGTACTGAATAGACGTAAATTTTAATAACTTACTGAATCTTGAACAATACTATATCGATAATAGTTTCATGCTCACTCCTCTTTGGTGAAACCTCAGATGCAGGAGCTCTATGGAGCATCTGGATACTTTTTGGAAGCAGAGTCAAACAAAAAGAAACCAACGTAAGCATCTTCCGTTCTTGTATGTTTTGTATAGATTTTACAAAACACTTTCCATAATTCATGAAGTAATGAGTTTTTTTTTTGCTTCTGGAAAAATATAAATGAACTAGTGAGAAGCTTACTGAATTGACTGTGAGCGATAAGCTGGAAAGTCTCCGAGCTGCTAAAGAGGTAATGTTTACATAGTAACATCATTTCTTATGAAAGTATCGTAATATATAAGTTTAAATGCTTTCTTTCATGTGGTTGCAGCATTTTAGAGGCTTAAGCTTTCCTACTATATCATCTGTTGGTTCAAACGCTGCGATTATTCATTATTCACCAGAGCCTGATGCTTGTGCCGAGATGGATCCAGACAAAATCTACTTATGTGATTCTGGAGCACAGGTTTATATCACATCATTGATTAAAATACTATGAGCTTCCCTTACATGTAGTTCAAAATTATTTTCTCTAACATAGAATGTTATTGATTGAGCGAAGTATCTCGATGGAACAACTGATATAACCCGAACGGTTCACTTTGGAAAGCCTTCAGCTCATGAGAAGAACTGCTACACTGCGGTGTGTACTTTATCGATGATTAGCTTTGTGAAGATAACGTTCTTATCTAATTTTGAATAACTCAATGTTCTGATGGGATGAATCATAGGTGCTCAAGGGTCATGTTGCATTCGGAAATGCTCGGTTTCCTAAAGGAACAAGCGGTAGTATATGATCACAAATCACTGTTATTTGACTATTGACATGTTATTATATTGTCTTATTGGCTATATCTGAAACTACAGGTTATACACTTGATATTCTTGCAAGAGCTCCGTTGTGGAAGTATGGCTTGGATTATCGACATGGTACTGGTCATGGAGTCGGCTCTTACCTTTTCGTCCATGAAGGCAAGTCATGCTAAACCTCTTTTTTTTTTAGTTCTATCTTTCTAAATAATCAACTTTATGTGAAAATCATGTGTTGGTATGATGCAGGACCACACCAAGTTAGTTTTAGACCTCATGCTAGGAATGTTCCTCTTCAAGCTTCCATGACTGTAACTGATGGTTTGTCTTCAACAAAATCTCGTTATTGATCTTCATCTCTTAACTTCATATTCTAAAAAACTTGGTTTTATTTTATAACCTTTTGCAGAACCTGGTTATTATGAAGATGGGAACTTTGGTATTAGGCTAGAGAATGTGCTTGTTGTCTATGATGCTGAAACCGAATTTAACTTTGGCGACAAGGGCTACTTGCAGTTCGAGCATATCACTTGGGTAAGTACTTGCTCACCGCTCTTAACTGTTCCTTGTTCTGTTATCAATATGCACGCCTGAGCAAATCTCTCTCTTTCTCTCCCTAGGCACCGTATCAAGTGAAACTTATCAATCTAGAGCAGTTGACAGGAGAGGAAATCGATTGGTTAAACGCATACCATTTGAAATGCAAGGACATCTTGGCTCCATTCATGAACCAGACCGAAATGGAATGGCTCAAGAAAGCTACCGAACCTGTAAGTGTATTGGTTTGAATCCCTCTCGGAACTCGCTTTAGTTAGATGTTTTAGCAACGGCTTCTTCACTTCACTGTTAAACCAATAATATTTCCAAGTCATTACAGAGATTCTTTGCCTTAGTTTCTATTCTGACATCCACAAAATAAAAGGCTCATGTTACTTGAACACATGTCTTTATTCCTACAAGATTCTCAGTTCTTTGTTAATGTGTCTTATGATTGCTTTGTTATTAGAAAATATTAATTTATTTGCTAATTAGTTTTGAGTGAAGTAAGCAGCCTGAGGTTTAGAGAGATTCTTGGCAGCTTCCTCTGCTGTCTTCTTCTTCAGTTCCTTAACATTCTTCCGCATCTCTTTGCCTTCTTCTTCATCCATCACTCTCTTCACCACTTCAACTATCTCTTCTTTCTTCACAACTCCATTGCCAACATCAACCCTAGCAGCGATCTTCAGCTCCTCTGAAACCAGCCACGCGTTCATCTTCTGCTCTGAGTACAAAGGCCAAGCTATCATCGGCACACCGTTCACTATACTCTCCAAAACAGAGTTCCATCCGCAGTGAGTCACAAACCCTCCCGTTGATTCATGTGCCAGGATCTCCTCTTGCGGAGCCCATGTCCGGACCACCAAACCTGTGTCCTTGGTCCTGTCTAAAAACCCGTAGGGTAAGAAGTCAAGTGGTTCTGTCTGGTTTGTGGCTTTGTCAAACATTGACGCAGAAGGGTCGTCTTCAGCCGGTGGTCTGACCACCCAAACAAACCTATGCCCAGTCATCTCCAAACCGTCAGCCAGCTCGATTGTCTGCTCGGCTGTTAGTGCCCCACCACTTCCGAAAGAGACATAAACAACAGACTCTCTGGGTTGCAAGTCAAGCCAGTCCAGCACCTCATGCTTCAAATCCGGTTCTGCTGGTCTAACCAGCGGTCCAATAGGGTAAACCGGCACTCCTCTCATAACCCGACCGAGATTCTCTGGATCCAAGAAAGACCTGATCGTCACTGGCTCCAAACTATGACACGTATTCACAAACACCCCATCTGTGGTTACTACCTCAATCCCAATTCTCTGAGACTCAGCTAGTTCCCGGACATAGTTACTCGGATCTTGAACCCGGTCAAACTTAACCGGGCTGCATCCCGGTATAAGCAACGCTCCGTTGCTACTCAGATGCTTATACAACGTCTCCTTGTCAAGACTCGCCATGTAAACCGTAAAAGCTAGAAACCAAGCACTGGTAGTAACAAGAACATGTTTCTTCGTGATCTCAAGCTCCTTAGCAACCGCTAAAGCTTCCGTGCCCAACAAGTCAACAACGAAAACACTAGGCTTCAGCTCTAACTCCATGACCGCAGACCTGATCTGTGGTATTGCCTTCCTCATCATCTCTGCTAGTTTAGTTAAAAGCGAGCCGGTAAGATCTTGACCCGAAACGTCAAGCTGAATAAACCTGATCACGAACTTGGGATCTTCTTCTTCCGTAAGCGTTTTACCAATTAGAGACTTTGAGCGTGAGACATCATCTGTGACTAGAAACACAGTAACACGGTCGAAACCTTGGTGGTTCAGGAGACGTTTGCCAAGTTCTAAGATGGGTACTGCATGGCCCATGCCTGGACTAGCCACCAAAGCTCCATGAAACTCCATGCTTTTATGAGTTTTTTTGCTTTTTCGAATTGGTGAAATGAGAACGTGGTTGGTGATTAGACTGATTAGAGTTATATATATAGGCAATAAACGATTGAAACGGAGTGAAAATTGTAACATGTTATCATTTATTTATTAAACTGAAAAGTAGACATGTTATATAAAACACCATTAATGGAACTGTAATTTGGTTAAAATACTTTAATAACATATGGTGGAAACGTAAGTTGTATTTCTACTAACGTATAACAGACGCTAATATCCATCGCTGGAACTAATTATGTTTTAGGTCGTTGCTTTGTATTACGTATTAAGGATGACGTTTTGATGAGATGGGCCCAACTCAGCCCAGCATAGAAACATGAATCCAGATGTGTTCGTTTCTTTTTCCTTGTTTTGGACGTTTGTTTCTTTTTTCCTTGTTGAATCTTACTAGTTATATCATTTTATTTAACAAATATAAATTATAATTCATTCAAATAAATAAATTAAAAGACTGGCCTTAATGTACAGGTTATAGGCATGGAAAAATCATAAAGTAAAAGTTAGGTATGGTCACTAACGTTTCACTTGTCGATGAACATAGCATAAATTGGTTTCCCCCACAATTTGTTTTGATGAATTATTAGAAAAAACTCTGAGCTTGTAAACCCACACATCCGGGTAGGGAGAGGCATCTAGGCCATGCCATATACTTTATAAGTAAGTAATTATGAGAACAGTATGATTATGACTATATAGAATAAGACATAGTTCAAGTTAAAGATTATTAATGTAATCACATCAAGTAGTCACAAGACATAGCCATTATCCAGAGAAACCCTTCTTTTTTTAATTTTTCTTGGTGACCAAAAACTTTCTGGATCCAAACTAAAAAAGCAATATTAAAAAAAAAAAGCAACACAGACTCACGTGGCCCCAACGTGGGCCGTCTCAGAGTTGCCTCATGAAATGGGCGATGAAAATGTTGTCTTGTATCGTGAGAGTTACGACATATGAAAATAATGTATTTAATTACAACAACGCGATAACAATAATTAAAACAAATAGATAAAATAAGTGCAAATTGGTTGAGACTTGAGGTTAGTTGTTTTTTTAGGTCCCAGCAAGAAGAGAGAGCACATGGTAGGGGTCCATTATCATCCGCTCGTGGAGGTTTCGTTTTATTCAAAACACACCCACAAGGTCCACAACACAACAAACTCTAAACCAAATTTCATAAAAGAAAAACAATTAAAATCTCCAAAAACCTTTTCTTAATCATGGTGACTAAACACATTATACCTCCAATAACATTTATCATTACAGAAGAAAACATTGAAGTATAAACGGTATTACAAAAGGTACGACCCTTTTTTGGCTTTGGCCACACGAGCTCCTGTACAATGCCTAAGGGATTTAGCTCTGTTATGTTTCAAGTTTGTTTAGCATCTTGTTTTAGTGCAACCGAGAGTGAGCTCAAGATCTTCTACGCCAACTTCATGAATCATTTCGCCTTCCCATGGCTTAACAGTTCCATTCTCGAACTCAAACTCTGAACCCCTCACATTCATTCCCGACATCCCCCACTCTTGTCTTTTCATGTCAATGTCCATAGATGTTTGCTGAACAAGGTTAAACGTTGGTGAAGGAGGAGCTGTAGATTGAAAACTGATCCACCTTCCTGAATCCTCTATAGAATCCTCCTCTGACTCGTCACATTCAGGTATCGTAGGCGGTGTTTGGTGACCACCACGGCGTGTAGGACTAGACGGAGCTGAGATAGCGAAAAGTGGATGTCTTAGCAAAGACCCACCGTTTGGTAACTGTTCTGTGATGAGTTTCCGCTTGGAACCACGAGAGGTGGGAGAGGATAAGGGAGGCGTTACAGGAGCACTGTTGGAGATTCTGAGTGGAGGAAGGTTAGCTGGAATGGAAGAAGCGATGTTGTGTAGGAAAGGGAGGAGAAGGTACGAGGAAGAAGAGTTGCCGTCGTAACGAGATGGACTTGGGAAAGAAGATGAGACAGGACTTCCATGGTAAGAAGGTGCAGGGCTTGGGAAAGCAGATGATTGTGGACTTGGTTGGATTGATGAGTTCGTGCTGAAGTTCGTCGGAGTTCCTGATAGCTCCGACGCTGGTGGCTTAAAACCCTGTTGAACAATTCAATAATCAGTTCCCTGAGTACAAGACTACACAACATGATGCAGTTTCAAAGTCAAAGTCAATGACTTTGATTGGTCTATACAAGAAGCAAAAGTGTTTGTTCCAATAATCACCGTTCTGTCTTAAAATCTTTCTAACAATTGTCTGAATAAGAAACAAAACTAATAAGATCTTCGTAGATAGATGATGAATTGAGACAAAAAGGATTGACCTTGCGATAAGTGGTGCCGTCGTCTTCAACGATCCAACCAGCTTCGAGACAAAGAGCTTTAAGGACTTCGTTGTTGTCGCAGTGCTTAGGAAGCTTGTAGTTACCTTGAGCTCTGAGACCAGAGTAAATCTTAGCCGTGATGGCTCTTCTTCTCCTCTCTCTCTTCTTATTGTTCTCCCTCTCCTTCCACGTCGGAGTTCGTCCCGCCGACGATGATCCTCCTCCTCCTCCTCCTGCGGCCATTGAAAAGCTTTGATCTTTCTCTATCTATCTTTCTGAAGTCTTTGTCAGTCTTGGCGCACGCACGAGGGAGACGAGAGAGAAAAAGAAAGAGAGAGAGAGAGAGTTTCTTTGGTGGACTCTCAACCGGATTGGCTGCAACTTTTCTTCATCGTCTCTGGTTTTTATAAATAAAAATTCAATCTTTTGTTGTTGTTTGTCTCCGCACGTGCGATCCGTGTCTAACTGTGGGACCAGTTATGGAAGTCAGCTTACACGTGTCTAATTAATGTAACGCACGAGCTGTGGTCCCCTCCTTGTTTCCTTTCACTATTCAATGAATTGGTATCCTTTGTTTTTCTTCTTTTTCTTTTCCGTCTTTGCATTTTAATTATTTTCTAGTGTAGTAGTATTAATTTTTAGAAAGCGTGATATTCTAGTGCTAATTTGCATTGTTTTTACAATTTTTCAAATGACGACATTAATATCATGTTGTTATCTTCTGAGTTTGTAACGTATTTATATAATTTTCAAAATAAATTTTCTGTTTATGAATAAACATACTTCCACTATTTCATATTAATTTTATTTTAATTTTATATACACTGATTTAAAAAATAATTAATTTTACATATTATATATATATACACCTAATTATATTTCAACCAATAAAAATAAATTACAATAGAAATTAATAAATTTTACATTGAAAGTTAAAAATAATATTTATTTTATCACAAAAAAAATTCTAAAACGATCCTTAATATAGGCAAAGGAATTATATGACTTTCTCGAATTGTCTAATCAAAGAAATTGATATTATTGTTGCTTCATTTTCTGTGATCAGTTTGTACATATTTTTAATAGCATCTATAGCTGAAACAATCATATTCAATCTAATAAATTCCTTACAATTTACTCCAACTATTAGATGTTTAATAAAAATCAATATGCATCAAAAACGATAAATTTGATACCATTATAATTTATCAGTGTAATTAGGAAATCTAAAACATTTTAAGCATAAGAAATGAAAAAAAAATACTAATCCCCTATATATTAATCCTGAAGCATTAGAATTTTTAAGTGTAGTCACGTGTCATCACCAGGATGATTCTCAGAATACTTAGAAAAAGTTTGGTCCATCTAATTATAGACTATACTTTTATTAAATTAACATTCATATTGATTGGTAGTGCATAAAAGGATATTTAACATTTTTTCCTTAAATAAAAGCTATGGAATTACCTAATATGATTAACATATATGTGACAATTAATGTTTTGAATAATAAAGATTTGATAATATATTTTGTATTCTTCATCATTTTTTTAATTTATATTATTAAAAAAAATAAACAATCACATTAACCATTTAATAAAAAATCTAAAAAAAATTTCTTACATGATATATTATGAATTTTTAAAAACAACTAATTATTAAAACAGTAAAAGCATTAAAATCAAAATTTTGTGAACAATGTTTTTATTTATTTTTGTTATAAAAAGATACAAATGAACATAATATCATATGAATATTAAGTATCATTTAATATATATATATATATATATTCAGATTATATATATATATACACTTTAATATTGTTTAAATTAAACTATATATCATATAAAATACATATATGTTAATTATATACTTAGATGGATCATTACAATATATTTTGATACACACATGTCATTATAACATATTAATATACGAGATATATATATTAATCCTCGAATATTAAAATCATTAAAAGCAGTATTGAGAAATCTTATGTTATCACTACAATGAGAAATCTTATATATATATTACTTATGGAGCTATATATACGAGCTTTTTTGGTAGTCACATGTTACCACTACAATGATTTTTAAAATCTTTTAAAAAAAATAAGTTAGTCCATCTAAATATATATTATACTTTTTATTGAACTAATTATCAGATTAGTTATTCATTTATAAAATAATAATTTCTATTATTTCCTTAAATAAAAGTTATGAAATTACCTAATTTGATTAACAAATATGTGGCAATTAATGATTTTGAATAACAAATATTTGATAACAATATATGTATCTTCCATCATTTTTGTTCAATTTTATATTTTTGAAAGATATTTAAAAATCAAATAATTATATAATAAAAAAATCTAAATTTTTTTAATTTGCTATATTTTGAATTTTTTTAATATAAATTACTAAGGCTGTTAAAAATTTACGATGAAATTGTTTTGATCAATCGTTTAAATATTTTATTATAACAAGATATAAATGATCATAAAATCATGTAAATATGAAGTCTCATTTAATATATATACATTTATTTCAATATCGTTTAAATTAAAATATATATATATCATATATAAATACATAAAAGTATTAATAAAAATAATATTCATATTAATAAAAATAATATTTTTGTCACAACAAATATAAAAATGTTAATAAAATCATATAATTATCAAGCCTCAATAAATAAATATTTATATTAAATAGATTATATATCTATATCAATATCATTTGATTTAATTATATACTATATAACATAAATAAATGGTTTATTTTGTTTTTTATCAACAAAAAGTTTTGTAAATAAAAAGAAAGATTGTTTTTATTTATGTTCTTACTCGAATTTAATTGTATACGTAATAGCTATTTGCTCCGCAATTATTCAATATATTTATTATTGCATAATATATAAATTAATACAAAATAAATAATAATATCTACAAATAATTTTTATACATAATTAATCTTCATTCTGCACAAGCATAAATCTCAAATGTTACTTGATCATATCATTTCAAAAATATGATTATTCATATCGAAGTGAGATGGTGAATTATAACATTTGAATGATATCATCGAATCCCAATGTAAATTAAATAAGTTTTTTTAAAAAATATCAACAAACATCACCCTACTCATCAACATTATATTGACGATCCATAACCTTACGTTTGGAAACTTATGACATCATAGTTGAACAATCAAGATTAATATTAAACGATAATTAGTATATTAATTTCACTCCGCGCATGCGCGCGAGTAATCATCTAGTAATAAGTAAAACACAATTTGGCATCGTGGTCGGAGGACCACATGCGGTTCCAGTGAGGCGTGAGCAAAGACAGGAAGCAGAATCCCCAGCTGGATTCATGCTATTATTTACAGCTACCTAATTATTAATTAATCAATTCTAGCCTTTCCTGGTTATTAAACAATTATATATACTCACCGATTATTATTTTCACAATCTTATGTTAAATATATATATATATATATAATGTCATTTGTTACTTGCCAATTAAATGAGACCATTTTGTGTGTGTTTTATATTGTGTTTATCATATTCAACCACGTCTTATCATTCATATTCACAAACCAAGAAATTAAAAAAAAAAACTTTTAAAAGAAAAAATACAATAATTGGTAAATGCAAAAAAATCCAATCTGTCAGTGACTTTGGATCAAATCATTCACGTGGGGGAATATTAACAAAGTTTTCAAATGGTACGGCGTGGTCATGTACATTTAATCTATACTTTTAATTTGATTAAATTCAATTAATCGTGCGGCGTCCATTGAGTCTCAAACCAACTATTCTTACTATTGTTCAATGCATCGGTCAATTCAGTATGTGTTTGCGTTTTAATTATATTGTACGTTGGTAAAATATTTCAGTTTCTTATTCTGACTTTACAAAACAAAAGTGAATACCTCCATATCTATATATTGATTATCATTGCATAACTGTGAACATGCCTTGTTAGGTCGTAAATCTATTTTGTAATGAACGCAAACAGATGTGATCATGTATCCATGAAGTTGTGCAGTGTTTTAATTCAGAGGTCTCGGTCATACATGTGATCTTCATATGTGGACTTGCATGTTTCAGATCGGTTTATTGTCTGTCTGGCTCTAAAATGCTTGACCAGCGTCATGTCATCAGACAACAAAAACATTTTCCAACCTAATACCAAAGTTTCGATCTCCATAGTAATCAGATTAAGCTGTAAATACACGGTTTTTAATATAAGTTTTTTTTAAAGAGGATAAATCTCTAGATTTTCTCTAGGTGGACCAACCATATGTTACAATCATGGTAGATTGGAGATGTTTCCCTAGCACTTGGGCTTGAAACTAACTTGGTCAGGTCCATTACATTCCCTAGCAATTCTTATTATTGTTAAATAATATAAGCAGTGCCGCTGAGAAGAAAATTTGGGCTGAAAACATACTTTAATTAGGGACTTATATATTATTATAAATAAAACACATAAAGTAAAAATTATTACAAGAGGTTATAAGTTTTTTTTTTTTGGTTCAAAGAGGTTATAAGCTCTCTCACCTTTCTTTAACATAATATCATGACTAACCGTTGATATTTTTTTTTGTATAAAACACAGCCGGAATTTTACATATTAAAAATTGGGTCGGAAGCATATGCTTCCAATGACTCCATCCAAAACCGGCACTGAATATAAAAATAAAATGAAGAAAAATAAGAGGTTTCTCATCACTTGCCTTCATGAATGAAAAGGTAAGAAGCTTGCCCACCTCCTCATCCGTCAGCATCAAACTCAAAACGAGTCTTCCCCATGAGCTCAACTTGTGTAATTACTTCATAATCGTAATCTTTTCTTTTCATAAATTATTTTGTCAAATAGTATACGTCACAAATCTATTGACATCCGAAAAATAGTACAGATTCATGTAAGCATGTTCCTCCGACGCTTCGACCCTGTAACGATCCACCCACTCAACTAACATACGTTCCAAAACTGATAAACTTTTTTTAGTAAAAATAATCATTTAATTTCAATCCGTGATCAGTATCTTTGAAAATTAAAACATTTAGTAATTATGATTTGAAAGCAAAAACCATTCAATACTCAGAATCACTAATATCCAAAAAACGACCGGTAAAGATCCGATATTATAGAAAGTAGCCAAACTCCAGCTCCGGTTAAACTGGAGCTCAAGTTTTGATTTTTATTTGATGGGTCGTGCTCGAACTCGTTCCGGCTACATCTCAACCGTGTTCGGATTCATCAGGTCTCTGTTCTCTCGCAACCTCCGTACCAACAACATGAAGATAAAGTTAGCTCCTTTATTGACTTTTTTTCTGTTCCTTTCCAGTTTTGTCTTCTTCGATTGTGAATCAGTTTACACTTTACTGTTCTTTTCTCGTAGATCTGTTTCATCAACTGGATGATCAACTGTTTCATTGTCTGTCTGGTTCTGAATCTTGCAAGAGTTGAAAATTTCCAACTTTTTCCTCTGTTTTTATTACAGAACAGGAAAGTTTTTGGGAGTTTCGATATCACTGATTCTCATAAACTTAGCTGCGATCATGGAGCGAGCAGACGAGAATCTACTGCCTTCGGTTTACAAAGAAGTGAGTGAAGCTTTTAACGCAGGACCATCAGATTTAGGCTACTTGACATTCGTTAGGAACTTTGTTCAAGGACTCGCGTCGCCGTTAGCTGGAGTTCTCGTCATTACATATGATCGTCCCATTGTTCTTGCAATAGGTACTCTCTGTTGGGCTTTGTCTACTGCTGCTGTTGGAGCTAGCAACTACTTCATTCAGGTAATAATGTCTTATCTCTTCTTAAAGATTCTTATAAAGTTGTATAAAGTTTTGTTTAATGGTTCTTTAAAGTTGTGTATAAAGTTTTAAAGGCTGATGAGATATAAGAGAAAAGAATGGTTATGAATTTTAAAGTTATAAAGTTTTGTGTAATGGTTATATTATGTGATAAAGGTTGCTTTATGGAGAGCAGTGAATGGGTTTGGATTGGCGATTGTAATACCGGCGCTTCAGTCGTTTATAGCTGATAGCTATAAGGATGGTACTAGAGGAGCTGGTTTTGGTTTGTTGAATCTCATTGGTACCATTGGTGGTATTGGAGGAGGTGTTGTAGCAACGGTTATGGCTGGTTCTGAGTTTTGGGGTGTACCTGGATGGCGTTGTGCTTTCATCATGATGGCAACGCTTAGTGCTGTGATTGGGTTACTTGTCTTCCTCTTCGTGGTTGACCCGAGGAAGCACATTGAACGGTAAAACAGAACCTCCTCAAACTAGTGAACTTAGTTCCAAGACTTCTTGAGAGCCAAACTGTTTTTGTGTTTTCTAACTGTGTAGAGAGGAACTAATGGTTCATAAGATATCGGTTTGGAATGATTCATGGGCAGCTACAAAGTCAGTGGTGAAAGTACGAACGTTCCAGATCATTGTCTTGCAAGGAATCGTTGGTTCATTACCTTGGACTGCAATGGTTTTCTTCACAATGTGGTTTGAGCTTATTGGTAAATGAAACAAGCCTTGAAACTACATTACCTGTCAAGAAAGCTTACTGTTGAATTGTTTTAGGTTTTGATCATAACCAGACAGCAGCTTTGCTTGGAGTGTTTGCGACTGGATGCGCTATAGGAACCTTGATGGGAGGCATAATCGCTGATAAAATGTCGCGGATTTTTCCAAATTCAGGTAGAGTGATGTGTGCGCAGTTCAGTGCATTCATGGGGATCCCATTCTCAGTTATTCTTCTGAAAGCAATCCCACAGAGCAGAGAGAGCTACTTGATCTTCTCCATCACACTCTTCTTTATGGGTTTTACCATAAGTTGGTGTGGATCAGCTGTTAATGCACCTATGTTTGCTGAAGTGGTTCCTCCTAAGCACCGTACAATGATCTACGCGTTTGACAGGGCTTTTGAAGGGTCTTTCTCGTCCTTTGCTGCACCTTTGGTTGGGATCTTGTCTGAGAAGATGTTTGGGTATGACTCAAAAGGTATTGATCCTTTGAAAGGTTCCTCTGTGCGTGAAGCTGAGGCTCTGTCCAAGGGGCTTTTGTCGATGATGGCTGTCCCCTTTGGCCTCTGTTGTCTCTGTTACACGCCTCTGCATTTTGTTTTCAAGAAAGATCGAGAAAACGCGAAAACCGCGAGTTACAAAGACATTGAAATGATCTGAGTTTGCTTATGTTCTGATTCTTTCAATACAACAGCATAAACATTGAAACCGAGATGAAATCAAACTGAACAGAATGTTATACAATTCCTTTGTCGAAACTCTCACGAACTTACACAGTTCATAAAGATCTCGCATCATAAGGGTTTTCTTAAGCAGAATGTGATTTTACAGAAGCAAACAAACACGCAAGGGTCTTTTGAGAATAAGAAATACAATGGCGGATAAAGGGTGATTCCAGTTCTTATGTTTTTGCGTGAAGAAGAACGAACCAGAGCTTTTGTTAGATACAGCGTGGGAAAAAGGTCTGACCAACATATCCACCAGTCATGGCTCTACGGACATTGGTCTCAAACAGCTTTGGGTTATCTCTTAAAACTTGTGCTGCGTCATGGTTCAACGGATCTTCAGAATTGGGTTCCTGTGTGAATACACAGCACTCAGATTAAGAGAATCACGTAATAACACGAACACTAAGCTTGAATGTATCAGGCTGATTATTTATTTTATTTACCGTGAAAAGATGGAAGAGTCCATAGATAACAGTGTTAATGTTAAGAACAGGTTTCCAGTCTTCACGTAAGATGTTGAGGCAAACGTTTCCTTCCAAATCGATATTGGGATGATAAACCTAAACAGGAAGTAAAGATGGAGCTATAAGCAATGCCAAAAAATAAAAATAAAGAGAGGATGATATTCATAATCTTACCTTGGTTTTGCATTTAACTTTAGGAGCTTCATGAGGATACACAGGAGAGACTTGGAAGGTGAAAACAAATGTACCATGACTGTAGAGTTGACAAGAAAGAAACAAATGAGTTTCCTAACCGTTGTAAGAGTGGAGGATGAGATAAGAATAAAAGGCTGTAACGCAACTGGTAGTAACCATCATCGGGTTTAATGGATACTTCAAAATTCATGAGATCATCTTTGCCATTAGGAAACGAAATCGTACAAGAGCTTGGAAGATTCAACTCTGATATATCTACACAATCAATCAAAGATTGTAAAAAAAATTGACAGTTGAAGAAGAGACCAAATGCTAAAAAAGAAGTTAGAGAAGAGACCTTTGTGAAGACGAAGTTCGCCAGCAGATTGCTTCTTGACAGAAGCTCCTCCAACTCGACTAGCATTCTGAGCTTGTTCTCTTTGCTTTTCCTTTACTTTAAACAACCCAATCATCGCTTCTTCTGACAAATCAAACAATGAACGATCCCCCATTGATTCTAAGTGATAGTAATTGAAAACTTATAAAGTTATGCTCTTTCTGGTTCATCATAAGACCCTATCACAGCTGAAAGTGAAACTAACTCATAGGCGAACTTACAACAAAAACAATTGTGGGTTCGAAAGTTAATCAACTTTAGAGCTCAAAGATAGAAACTTTCCTACATAGTAATGACATAATGAGTCGAGTCGAGTCGGGAAAGAGAAAAAAACAAAGACTTTCTACATAATCACATAATAATGAATCGGAAGGGAAAAGAAAAACTGAACAGCGAAAGCAAAAACCAAAACAAAAGAGAATGGGGAGGGGAAGAAGCTAACACGTTTGGTAACGATGATCGGAGGATTGAATCAAAGCTCGCCGACGATTCTCTCTCTCTCTCTCTCTCCCACCGGATTCTCTCGTCCTCAGAAGGAAGCTAAACGACGCGGAGAATGTTGACTCGACAGCTTTTTCTCGACGCGGAGTTTAAAAAATGAATCTCACCCTCTCCGTGTCTCTTCCTTGATTCCACAACTCGGCCCATTTAGACCCATTAGGCCCATTTAGTTACGTAATAATCTATCTATTTAGTAAATTGCTAACAGTTAAATTTGGCGGTCTTTTTATGAGCCTTAACAGATGTTAAAAAATTATAGTTGTCATTAACTCATAATGTACGTGCAGAATAGATTTGTGACACGTTTGTATGTTTCATGCCATTTATTAGTACTAATCTTCTAGTCAAAGATCAGCAGAAAAAAAAGATAAACCACTTCAATTGAAAGATCTCTTCTTCTTTTTATGGACTTTCTTTATTCCTCTGAAGACTTTATGTTAAAAACGTTTTTTCTAAAATTAGGCTATCCTTTTATTATTTTCAAAGATTATACTCATAAAATCAAAATTTTGTTAGGCTGATTTTTTTCTTAATAAAAAGAGAAGATTATGCTGCCTTTTTTAGGAACAAGACAATAAATTTTGTCCTATAAAATAACAGAAAAGATGCTTTTTTTAATAATCAAACATTCGTCGTCGTCACCACCACCACCACCACTAAGAGGCCCATTCTGTGACACCAACCCTATCTATTAGCCAACCAAACTCTCTTTTGATTTTGACTTCCAATTTTTTCCCATTTCTATATAAAAAAAAATCATTATTTATAATTATAATCTCAAAATTTGCAGATAGTGCAATGGCTTCTTCAGTGACTCCTCTAGCCTCATGGGTTCTTCATCACCATCATCCTTCAACTTCAACTATCTTAACCCAATCCAAAACAGCCAGATCCAGATCCAGATCTCCTTGTCTTAAACCCATCTCCCTCACTTCAAAACGCAGCGTTTCGTCTTCTTCCTCCCTTATCACCAAAGAAGACAACCTCAAATCCTCCTCCTTCGATTTCATGTCTTACATCCTCCGTAAAGCCGACTCCGTCAACAGAGCCTTAGACTCCGCCGTCCCCCTCCGCGAACCTCTCAAGATCCACGAAGCCATGCGTTACTCCCTCCTCGCCGGCGGCAAACGCGTCAGACCCGTTCTCTGCATCGCCGCGTGCGAGCTCGTCGGCGGCGAAGAGTCCCTCGCTATGCCGGCCGCCTGCGCCGTGGAAATGATCCACACCATGTCGTTGATCCACGACGACTTGCCTTGTATGGATAACGACGATCTCCGCCGCGGAAAGCCGACGAATCACAAGGTCTACGGCGAAGACGTGGCGGTGTTGGCCGGAGACGCGCTTCTCTCGTTTGCCTTCGAGCATTTAGCGACGGCGACGAGCTCGGAGGTGGCTCCGGTGAGAGTGGTGAGAGCTGTGGGAGAGTTGGCGAAAGCCATTGGCACGGAAGGGCTGGTGGCGGGACAAGTGGTGGATATAAGCAGCGAAGGGTTGGACTCAAACGACGTCGGATTAGAGCATTTGGAGTTTATACATTTGCATAAAACGGCGGCGTTGCTTGAAGCGTCGGCGGTTTTGGGAGGGATCGTGGGGGGAGGGAGGGAGGAGGAGATCGAGAGGCTGAGGAAGTTCGCGAGGTGTATTGGTTTGTTGTTTCAGGTGGTTGATGATATCTTGGACGTCACCAAGTCCTCTCAAGAACTGGGCAAAACCGCTGGCAAAGATTTGATTGCTGATAAGCTCACCTATCCGAAGCTCATGGGTTTGGACAAGTCCAGAGAGTTCGCTGACAAGTTGAATAGAGAGGCACGTGATCAGCTTTTAGGGTTTGATTCCGACAAGGTTGCTCCTTTGTTGGCTTTGGCTAATTACATTGCCAATAGACAGAACTGAATGTTGTTGTTTTTTTGGCTTTTCTTGTCGGAATCACTAAGAGATTTATTTTCTCTCGCGTGTTGGTATAATTTATATGTTTTATAGATTTTTAATAATCTGTGTTTTTAGTTTCTCTATCAGTTTATTCAAATGCTTTGAAGTTGATGATGAACAATGTGTTTCTAGGACAGAAACACACGGTTGGATCCGTTAATTTTGTTCAAGATTAGATCTTAATAAAGGTACGAGAAGGCCAAGTCGTCGTTTTTGCATCGTGGAACCACTCAGGTCAACAAGTAAATGCATAGTTGAAAATAAATAATGTACTCAGGAAAGCCTACGTGAGCATTTTGACCAATCTTATTCTAATAGTAATGAAATAATTAAAGATGGGCTAAGCCCATATATTAGTTCACAACCCAAGATCACAATCGAGATATTGGGTTTCTAAAGCCTTTCTGTTTTTTTTCCCTTATTTCAGTCCACCATATCTTGTATTCGAAGAACGATGTAGCTACCACCAATTTGACGTTAAAAACAACCATTTTGGACGGAATTTTAGGAACGATGTAATTATCACCTTCGTGTATTTCGATATTCTTAGTGATCGTTGTTCGCCACAATTATGATTTATGAGGAATGTGTAACGTAACAGTCACACAACACACTTGACATATATACATTATGATGAACGGTTTGTTTAATCTAAATGTTGGAGACTTGATTGTCTCTATCAATTGAAAACACACATTAGTTGTCTAATGTTCTGTATAGTTTGAATTACAGAAGAAAAAAACGTGCAAACCATCCATCAATATCGCTAGTAAAATGTCTGGTTTATCCATGAACTACTACTTCTACTTGCAAGTGTTAAGTTACAGCTCACAAGTCTTTAATCTCAACATTTTGACATTTACCCAAAAATCTCAACTTCGGTTAAAAATCTGTTTGCCTACGCTTTTGTTGGAATCATGTTCTATTAGACCCGAATCTTCGAGTATACGATGAATAAGATGGATTAGCTTATCTTTGCACCTGACCTTACACAACTCCCCATTTTATTTATTTTAAAATTATGTCTGCTGTATAATCTATGGGTGTTGGCTTTCATTCTTTTTAAAAATCTTCGTGTCTTGTGGTGCTGGTACATGCAGCGTGAAAATTTATGGATTTTTATTCTAACTTTCTCAATAATATAATTCTTTTTTTTTCTAAATCTAATTCATCATATTTTATTATTCACTTTTCTTTTTCTTATCCATATGCACCATGTGCATATATTCAGTAGCGGCTCTGAGAATAAACATTAGAAGAATCTGACCGTCGATAACAAATAAAATTTTCGGCATATTTCTAAATTGTATCAGTAATTTAGATGGTCAAATTAGCAAGTAATTCATTCGAAAGTGACAGATTTAACATGATGGCTTTTTATTTTTGGGCTTCCAATCTTTGTTTTTTTAGAGTTTTTCAGGATCGGGCCTGCATATATATGTCTAACAAGAGTTCTCAAGATTAAGATATTTACATGTGTACTTTTCACTTAAAATGTATTTAAGCCTTTGGTCAAAAAAAAAAAAGAATATTGTATGAAATCGTTTCAGTAAAACTTGGATTTCACTAAAGATGAAAAGAAGATAAAGTCAGAAAAGGCGGAGACACGGCTTTGTGTTGAAATTTACTGAGTAACCATATGTATACACTATACACATTCCATAACAAGTTTTTGGTTGTATATCCTTTTGAGGTGTAAAAGATAAACAAAAAAAAAAAATGTGGCAACACGTCACTGTTTCAACATTACCAAATTTGCAAATATACATATCCATTAAATCATAAATATCACCCTGATCAACATTACCATTTTAGAAGATAACATCATAAAAGATTTGTTTCCTTTTTACTCAGTTAAAACCATAAAACAAAAACAGATATTGACTAACAAATCAGATGTAATAAGAAGGATAACACAGAAATATGTGGCGACACGTTCGTGTCTTTATTTTGAGTTTCCATTGCAGTCAAAGCAGTTTTTAAGATACATTAAAATAAAAAACGTATTAATCAGACGGCTATGGAGGCACCGCAAGCTATCACCAACCAAGATCAATCCACGTGGACGGTTGTGAACAACCAAAGCATTCACCAAAAGGCAGCGTCTAATGAATTGCTTTTGATAGATATCAGCTGACGTGTAGCGGGGTCCACTTGTTTAATTAATTTAATTGTTTTAAGACAAGAACTGTAACAGAGAAGGCTTTGGTTTTATAAACCTATATAAAGCTCTGTTTCTTTAGCTATTCATATATTCAAAGTACATCGAATTCAGTTTTTTTTAATTATTATTATTATTGCAATGGCGATGAGGAAGGTGTTGTCGCAGCGTTTGTTGAATGTTTCGAAGATGGCGTCTCAAGGTCTCATGAACTGTCGAATCTCGTCTTCTTCGTTAGCCGTGCGAACCAGGGTTCCTAAAGAACCAGGAGAAGCCACCGTTGATCCTGAGCCTGGTGATTTGTGGATGGATACGACCATGAAGATGCCGTTTGGGGAGAGTCTGAGGGAGAAGCTTCGAGAAAACGACCGGATTCGATTAGACGGACTTTTACCTCCGGTGAAACACGCGGCGGCGGAGGAGACGGAGGCGTTGGGGCTTACAGTGAAAGACGCGAAGAAGCTGCTTAGAGCTGCGCAGATAGAGGTGGTGAAAACGAAGCTGATGGAGATAGAGAAAAGCTGGATCTCTTACTCTGAGTTCGTCCGCGTCTGCAGTGATTCTTGTTTGGATCCTGCTCAGGGACCTTGGATCGCTAAGATGCTTGATGATTCAGGAAACGTCATCGTTTTGGGTGATTACGTTTGCTTAAGACCTGACCAGGTAATGATCATTGCTTTGGAGTTTATAAGCGGTAGTTGAATTTTCTTACCAACCGTTTTCTCTTTTTGTCTTTTTGTGTGATCAGGTAACCAAATCTATCGAGGGTCTGCTTCCTTTACCACGGATCCGTAACCCAAACGACCCAAGAAGAAAGGAGCTGAAGGAGCTAGAAGCTGTAAAGAAAGTCATTGACGAGAAAGCACATTCATTGGTGAGAAGAGAGCTTTGGGCTGGTCTTGGTTACTTGATACTCCAAACCGCAGGTTTCATGAGGCTAACGTTCTGGGAACTCACGTGGGACGTTATGGAGCCAATCTGTTTCTATGTCACATCTGTATACTTCATGGCTGGTTACGCTTTTTTCCTTAGGACAGCGAAAGAGCCTTCCTTCGAAGGGTTTTACGAGAGTAGGTTTGAGGCTAAACAGAGGAAACTGATGAAGTCTCGAGATTTTGATGTTGGGAGGTATGATGAGCTGAAGAAGATGTTTAATCCAAAGCCTTCTTCAGCTTCTGTGTCCAAGATTCTTGGAGCTTTACATTAACTAATCTTTGATCGATGGGGCTTTTTTTTCGATTTAATGTGTTGTTGTTGTCCTAACCTGAGAAAGTTAAATTAACCACCATCAACTGTCTGAAAGAAGAATTGTCAGTAAAGAAAGAAAACAGTACTATTCGAATAGGTGCGGCTTATGTAACATTTGGAGAGAAGAATAGAATATCGAATCTAATAAAAACTAGAAAACAATATCTCCATGCATATGAACATTTGTTTCTCAATTGTGAATTTCTTAATCTGTTAAATTGTTACACAATCTCAATAATGCTAAAGTATTATTTCGTTATATTTGTTTTCACTCGATCTTGTTGAACTCTATTTAGTTCTTGAGATACTGTGTATGGTCATTTTCTTAGATAATGGTATATATATTTGATTATAGAGTAGAAGCGGTAGAGCATTTTTTGGACTAAAGTTTTTATGTTCTATTTCTCTAGATAAAAGATAATCATCACACATATAAAGATTCGTAGACAGACATACACCCTCGAATCAATACTTAAAATCACTGAAATGCAAAAAAAGAGTGATTCACGAAACAAAAGTTTTGCTTGCTTCCACATAGTCTCCGTAGCCTTGTTCTTCTTCTTCTTCGCCTTTTGAGCTGTTCTTCCTGCAATACTTGTAGTAGACATACTGCAATATGATCTGTTTTAATTTTTTTGAATTAAGGTAGCAAAGTAAAACCTAATGGGAATGCAATGTCATTTTCAAATTTGGCTCTGTGGAAATGGTTTGTAAGGATACAAATAGATCGAGTAGGACGCAGACAATAGCATCAAGCAACCAAGGGAGATTTGCTTTGATACTATCCCATTCGGTTGTTCTGACAAGAATACTACCAACGTATGTTGCATTGGCTACAAGCGCAAAGATGAACATAAGTGGATTCATACCCTGCCAATTATCAAAACATATTGTTAAAATCAGACCATATACTACAACTAGTGTTTGTTGACTTGTCAGGTTTAGATATTTACCTCAACGCTTCCTCGTTTTATCTAGTTGGCATAAAATTATCGTCCCGAACCAAAATTAGATTAGTATATATCATAAACAAAGCAAAGAGAAACTGAAAATTAAAAATTAAAAATTAAAAACCAATCAAGACTTGTAAAATAGTAGCTTACGTTGAGCCAGATCTGAGGGATGCGACCACCCATGTAAATGGCTGCCATTAGCCATCCCAACCATTGTCCCAATGCGCTATGCTCAACTATTCTTTCCTACATCGAGATAACAAATAATGTTTTGAAATAATTTCACTTTATACAATAAGAAGTAACGAAATATTATATAAGCAGTTGCACACATTTAGAAGCCGTCTGCTTGATGCGTGTGCATATTTTTCCGCTAGGCTCTTGGCCTGCAGTGGAAGGCTAACGGATGCGGCTAAGAACGTTCCAAAACCTGCCTGAGATGAAGAAGTACTTAACGCGTCAAAACGTTTGTTCCTTTTGCCTAAATTGGGGTTCTAGTTCCCAAAGAAAATAATAAGTAATAAAGAAACCTGTCTAGGGATGGGTCTTGGTTGGGTAATGGTCTTAGCCGTGACAACAGGAAGCGTCGACATTGTCTCATCTTCGTCCGAGGAAGAACCACTATCTATTGTCATGGCCGAAGGTCCACTCTTAGCCACCCGAAAATACGATGTTCTTAAAGGTGGTGTACCGCTTCCGGCCAATGATCTCGCTGACCTGAAAATGAAAAACCAGCACAAGGTAAAGTGTCACATCCTATTAGTATGATGATAAATCGTATTAACAAATTCGAATATATGTAGGAGTAAAATTATGCATTAGTTCATAAATTGATTGCTTTTGTCACAACCTTTAACTTAAGTCGTGATCAAGTTAGAGTGAATTAAATAATAAGTATGTTTTTTATTTATTTAATTCACTTAACTTGATAATAAGTACTAATAAGTATGGTATAATTGAAAGTAATAATAATAATAAGTGTGTTTACTAATCCTTACGTGTAATAGAACTCTTTCCGAGGAGAAGCTTTGTAAGATTCTCCTGGGATCGACATGGCAGATCCCATCGTCTTCGGTGGGTTTAATGGTTTCTTCTCTTCATCTTCATCTTCCTCCTTAACATAATTTCACACCCGCATCAGAGTATTATAGTATATACCTAATAGTGTAATTAGCTTTTAATTTTAGAAAATTTAAAAATTAACATAACTAGTACCTTTTGACAGATCTTGGTGCTTACATCTGTACAAAGTCTGTAGATATAGTCGTAGTAAATTGTCTGGATCACCAATACCACGGTGCTCACTGTGTAAAGCTAAAGGACAAGTTGACAAAATTACAAATAAATTAAGTAGTCGAGCCAAATTAAAACATAGACAATTTAATGTAAAATGACACGTGAGCTTTATGGAGACAGATGTTTATGCGGCGAGTAGACAGCGGTTTTACCAAGGCTGTGTAGAACTGAGTCGGCAACTACAATAATAAAAAGGAAAAAGACAAAGTGAGAAAACAACAATTAAGATTTAAACAAATCTATAGTGGGATTAATATGGTTGTTTAACTTACGGTAGCTGGTTCAAGAAGACACCCGATGAGATTGAAGATATCACTGCACCGATTGATAAAAAGTCGTAAAATAAGTAACGTTAGAGAGATCTAGAGTTGATAAATATATAATAAAAGACTATGGAGTGTACGGACCCAGCGACCCAAGCGAGGAGGAAAGATAGAGAGACACCATGACTGGACTTTGTACGGAAGTTAGTAATGATCTGAGGAACCTCTGCGACGGTCCAGCAGATGAGGCTACCGATTCCAAGTGCGAACGAGACGTCGTCGTTCAGGTTACAAAGGCAGTCATCGAAGTATCTCTCGACCCATCTCACACATGGCTTCTTCTCCTTCAAGCAGTAACCTGCATACACCATCTCTATCTAATCGTTTTCTAGCTTTGTCTCTCTCTCTCTACGTATGTAATTGTGTGTGTATGTTTCTCTATCTCTCTTGGTTATTTTATAGGATTATGGGTAAGGAAAATGACAAATCGTATAAAGGGGATAGGAGAGAACGATATTATGTATATTAATTCATATATGGGGACCATTTATTTTTTACATGATGAACTGTATACCGGCTCTGGGGGAAGTCTATATTAATTAGCAACCAAATCTAAGCTTGTTACTTTTCATATTATAAAAATGTTTATCGAATCTTAAGTTTACAATACTTTGCTGGCTTTACTAGATTGAGCTTGAGAAGAATGAGCTAAATTTCTCTAGTGGTTTGAGGTCAAAAGCTAATAATAATGTGATAGATACTGGTTTTTAAAACCCCACCCAAACATGTCAAAGTGATTAATAATAATCGTCTCTACATCACTAGAAAGAATGATATCATTAAACTAAAATGACCCGATGAAATTGTGGTTGTTTTTTCAATAGTAGGAGGTTCCAATTGAAATCCAAAATTTTTATACTTAATATCACATTATATAATATTAATTTTGTTTCAGCGATTACTTAAACTATAAACTTCTAACCCAATGGTCACTTTCTAACACAATGGTCACTTGAATTGTGGTTGGTATTTTGTCCCGAAGAAAAGCAATCATCGCAAGGAAACAGGAATGATAATAACATCATGCACATACAAAATTAATTAAAAAAAAAAAAGTATGAGAGAGTGAAAATAGCGGTCGAGGTATGATCAATGAGCATATTCTCTTGTACATATTTGATGCTCTGCTGAAGCTCAGATCTTCAACCTTTTGTAGTACGTTTGTTAGGTATATTCTTTTTCATGATTCTCCAACACTTGATTGAGTAAATATCTACATTTACGTGAACCAAAGCATAATTTCCAAGAAAGTGTCATCTCATTAATAAGAAAAAGCCTTATGTATGAAAAATCGTCATCGTCAATTATGTTATGTATCAATAATCCTTTCAATATTTTTGATTTATTTGTCAAAATATCACATAAAATGTATATATGTACATAATTGCTCGGTTGGAAAACTCAAATTGAGTTTAACCAAAGCCAATCCGGTTTGGTTTGTTCTGTCCACTACTAATGCATAAATCCAAAGTGTACGAGAAATTAATGGGACTAGACTCCATGATGTTAACGTTGTAAAAGTGAAAAAAAATGATGTTAAAAATTTTCTAGAACATTATTAAACAACCTAGTTGCATTAGATTGTTGATTATAATTACTGTTGAACTATTTGTTTTTGTATATTTTGTAAAGCATATGTTGGAATCGAAATAATTACTACTTGCCTATTGGTAATAGATTTTGGAAATGTCGACAAGCTTAGTCAATTTGTAATCTTGTGGCATAGGCATATATGTGTACGATTGGCTGCATCAAAAGAACGGTCCAGGTTTTCTTATCGAAATAATCATTTTCTAGAAAAAAAATAAACGAAGGTGCCATGTAGACTGCGTGGTGGCATCATGTTGCGATGATGATGACATCTTTCATAAACACTACCGACTTTCGAATTTAATGGTATTTTTACTGGCGTGGCTGTTGGAGAAACATATCTGAGACGAACGAACGAAACTATAGCCGTCGTCACTGTAACACTGACAAGGTTTAGTACACTACGTAGCCACTTTGCAGCGCTCGACAACAGTCACCGTTAACGATCAAATTCATTAGCAATAATTCTAAATGAGAGTAATATACCAACCATTAAATAGGGATATATATAATGATAATGACATTTCGAAAAGTTGAAATAAATATAGAAAAGAAAGAAACGGCGACGAGGCGCCGCGACAAGTAGTAAGAGTAATAAGTGGGGAACACGTATGATCATATCATCCTATCTCTTTTGTTTGTCCTCGGCTCTATCTCTTATGTCCTAATCCTCAGTTCTCCAAAACCCTTATTCACTATCATTTTGTTGATATTATCTTTGAATGATTATATGATTGAGAACTGAAGAGAGACGTCTTCTACTTTTCTCTTCTACAACTTCAGCTGATACTAATGAGCTTTAATGATTTTCTTATTGGTGGTTATATTGAATCCGCTACAAATTAATTTATATCGTATAACTAGATACAATCTATTCACATCACATACAATGGATCGGGCGAGATTTATAACACGTGAACAAATAATCATATTATTGACAACACTTTGATCATTATGTGTATATATACTTGTTAATTAAGAGACTGAAATATATATATATGTTTCTCATAATTAAATAGTTTGTATTTGATAGATGGCATGCATGCATGCCTGGATACTTGTTAATATTATAATCTTTTAGATAGACAGATCGATATGACGAGAGTTATACGTTCTACGTTTTTGGCCTTCAGGGAATAGAAGAGCCACAATATCTAGAGTGATCATGTATATTACAATGTAAGATATACAAGTCTATCCTCTTTTGTTTTGGAACCACTTAGTTACAGGTCTATCCATTCTCCTTTTTTTCTTACATATATTCTCTATCCATTTTGGTCCACAAATGTAATAAAGCCCAAAGCATAAGCTTCTGCATAAACTTTCGTCTTTGAGCAATGAAAAGAAAACAAAAACGATTTTAAAATATAACACAAATGAGCAACTTCATGAACTTTGACTTTTCCACAATATAATTGACTTTCTACATTAACTCCTATACAAACCTTGCTTCTTGTTGACGATGTGAAATTTCGTTAGAGTAATAAGCCTTTAAAATGCATGTAAAAGCAGAAACTTTATGACTCTTAAATGTGTATTGAAACTATACATTTTTATCAGTTTATACTCTAAAAAAACTATAACAAAGCTTTTTGTTTCTCTCTTTATCGTCGTTTCAAATGCCATCAAGGAAATGTACCGGTCAAGCGAATATGGTCGAGAGTTCGCTTCAGACCATGGGTAAGAACAGCTTGGTTACCTTGCCTGAACCCATCCCCGTATGCTGATGAAGAATCTGACTCTATCTGGTGCTTGAAAAACTCACCAAGTTTCTTCTCAAAGTCAGACCTCTCTCCTTTCTTGGACGATGCAGTGGCCACAGCTGATGATGATGAAGAAGATGCAATATCTATTAACGTCGAGCCAGCATAAGTCTCAGATTCCAACCACATGTGAGCTAAAACCTGACATATCCCTTCTTCCACTTCTGGTCTAAGATTTGGATACCCTACTCAAACCATATACATAGCAGACAAAAAAACACATCAAAGAGCAATTATTTGAAACTTTTTACATTTACTGAGAAGGGAGGATTCTTCAAATTACCATTTAGTCTAAGCCATGCATGCATCATCTCATGAGCAAGGATTGATCCAGTTAACAAACTGTACAAGTGTAGTACTAATATTTTAGACGTCTCATCAAGACAGTTATTCAGTTTAGATATGTGTTGAAAAGTGTTTATTTTTTACCGAGGAAGTCCATATAAGATGAGAATAGCAGTGACTTCACAACGGCGCACCAGCCTGCAAGGCTCTGTGATCATGTCTATCAACTTGTAACCTGCCCCAATCTTTGGTCTCCTTAACACCTACATGACAAATATTTTTGATTCAACACACAGTTTGTGGCGGATAACATTTAAACAAAACGTAGCTCCTTATGAAAGTGAGAGTGATATACCGTGGTGACAGTTTGTTCTTCAGACAAACAAAGTCCTCTGGTTTCAGGTAAGTGGTGATGTCCCTGCAGGTTTATGAGATAGAAGTAAGTTGAAATAATCGAGTGTATGTAAGAAACATAAAGATCAGTTAAATGGCGGTGGTTTTACATGTTTCTCTCCTTCCATAGCTTCGTTTAAAGCTGATCTCTCCACCAACAACATAGGAATCTGCTGTTCCACTTTCATGTGTAAGCCTTCATAAAACTCACGTATCTCAAGATACAACGGTTGGCATTCATGAGTGTCCATAATGGCTGAGTCGAGACATTCAAGACACAGTTTTCTACCATCATCAAGTATGAGATATTTTGTATCTTTCGGCTGTAACCATGAGCAGAAAAACACAGAACATCATCACATTTCAAAAAGAGAGATTCTTAAATCTGTTTTTCTAAATAGTATAAATGTTTTGTCTAAACTGACCTCCATTCGCTCACAGCTACAGCATCGAGGAGTTCCATCACGCTCATGTGAAGGACAATACTTTTGCATCCAAAAGGGATGTGCCCTGTACTCAATGAGACCAGCTGGATTTGTCGGAATCTAAAGAAACATTAAGCTTAGTATCACTTCAGAACGAAGTTTGCTTAAGATATAGAGATCAATGAGAGATAGGAATCACTCACAAAGTTATGACAAACATCACATTTAGGATGATGTTGCTCCTTGTAACATAACTTGTGATATGGCCGGTTTCCTGACATGGAGAACTGTAAACAAAACTTAACAAGTTAGGATTCACAAGATTCATGACAATGTAGTACTACTTAAACGAACTGTATTTGAGACCTCATAGTCTATGATGGGCTTATCACAAGCATGGCAGCAAAAACATTCAGGATGCCAAACGCCACCCATGCAACTCAGAAACCTTCCATTTCCAATCTCAGCTCGACAACCGGTGCATATCCTTCAAAACAATAAACAAAGAAAGGATAAAAATACTCATTGCAGCAACTTTTTCGAGAATGATAATGTCTCTGAATCTAAGTGATGGATATAAATGCATTTTTTGAGCTCTTTACCTAGAAGGAACAAGGAACGGGTATGATGGAAACATACTTCCAGAATCATATCGAGGAGGAGATCCAGCATTCATACTTTCTTGAAGAGCCTTTGCAAGTTGCTCGTCTTCCTCCAGTTGAGCTTTGGCACGCCTAACTTCTTCCTCTTCTAATCGAGCTTTGGCAAGCTGTTTCTCTAATTCTTCTAGTTCAGCTTCAGCTCTTCGTTTTTCTTCTTCCTCGATTTGAGCCTGAGCTAACTTTTTTTCCTCTTCTTCTGCTGCTTCTAGTTGAGCTCTCATGTATTCTTCGTCATCATCCTCATCTTCATCCTCATCTTCATCTACTTCGCTTTCAGATTTGTATTCTAAAAGAATATGAGGTAAAAGAAAACACAGCTTAGCAAGGTAAAATTGCACACAACTTTCTTATACAAACAATCAATGAATAGATAACCTTACCGATAACTTTCTTTCCTTTGTCATCTTGTGGAATCACATGTTCTTGTTCAGAAAGGGAGAGTGCAATGGCGCATTCAATTTCTTCTTTGTCAAAATCAGATCCTTCCTGAACTCAAAAATGACATATTTTTTCTATAATACTGAATGAAAAGGTGCAAGAACATAGAGAAGATATTTAACTCTCATTTTACCGCAGAAAAACGAGGAGTGTCCAAGTTCCTATCCTCTCTACTGTATCTTCTGTTAACTTGTCCTTCTGAACATTTACGGCTAGAACCCTTAAGGATTTTAGTAAGCCAACCCATTGTTACCAACAATTCCTTACCTGCAAATAGGAACACTTTCTTAAGGTATCCAAAGAAGAGAAGAAGAAGAAGAAACTCCATGTTTTTCATTATTATTCTTCAATCAAATCATTGAGACATAATTGTGTAACAAAGAATCAAAGTATGAGACCAAAGATCCAACAGAGAAGGTTTCAATAGACAAAAGAAACTGATTATCCAGGAAAACAGCAATTGAAGAAAGGTATAAATAAGGATTGCATCAGAATATAATAAAAGGGGTTACCAAATCTTGAAGATTGGATTGAAACTAAGGAACCAAAGTATAGAGTTTATTACAAAGCAAACCAAAGTATCCATTACTTCCAGAAACTAATCTAAATTCGGTGTAGGGAACAGATGCATTCATCATTCTAAAAACCCTGAAACAAAATAGAAGCTTTCTAAAGCCACAAGTCACTGAAAAGAGCATAGAGAAATCACAAGTTTACCTGAAAGAGATGAAGAAAAATTGAGAGGATTAGATTAACAATCGGATCAGAAACGAAAACCCAGTAGTCATGATTCTTCAACTTCTCTCAATTACCTTACAAAAATCAAAACTTTTCTTAGGGAATGAACAGAGGAAAACAGAGAGAAAGGGAAGGGACACTTGAATTCGAAGCAAAAGACTTTAGCTTTATGCGACCCGTGGCTGTTAATTGTCTTAAAAAGCGTGAAGAAAGCTTAATAAATGAAGGGGGATAGAGAGAGAGAAGGATGAGTAGAGAATAATCTCCATTAGAACACACTTAAAGGTGATAACTTTATGGAAAGAGAGAGAGAGGATGGTGGGGGAATGGCTACAAATGAAGTTTTTTGGGTTAAGAAGGTCAAGCAAGTGGGGGCACTTTCACTAGTAAACAAAAATCAAATGTTTTGAAAAAAAAAATGAGTTGATGTTTACTAGCATAGTACTGGTGTGTGACACATTATATTTTACTCTGATTTCTAAAAATATTTTCTTTTTTTTACACTCCGATTTTTTGCTCATTGGTTTGATAATTAGTAATTGATATCTATACTATCTCCTTCTTAAGATTTTGTCGTGGATTTTCTTTATATATTACATAATTCTGATGTTGACATTTAATAGTATTAATATTAATTTATTTGAATTGAACCAGCAAATATTCTTTATATATATATATATATATTGATAACTAAAATTATATATATATATATCTGTGACTAATAATAATTCTAATTTATATGCAAACTATAGTCTTCAATAATTTAACTTTTTAATACTCCAACTATTGGTTCCACCATTATAATTTAATTCAATAATATATATATCTATATTTAATGCATTATATGTTACTTTATATAATTTTGTTTTCCAGATAGTTACATTATTTAAACATGTTTTGTATTATGTTATGATCATATAATAAATGTATATTATAGTATTGGTTTGTAAATATATGAAACAAAATTCTTATAGTATATTCATCATATTTGCTAAGAAATACAAAATAAAATATTATACTATTTTCAATTACATCATAAACTTAATATTATAAATATAATAGTTACTAATGGCATTTTCACCAAATATTATAAGCTTAAATATATTTAAATTTTATATATTTCATAATTGATATATCAATTATAATATAATTAGCTATATTTAATATATTCTTAAACTAAATTAAATGAAAATCTACTTTGATTTATTATGGGATATTTCAATATTAGTAGATATTTAATTATAGATTTAATTTGTGACTGATTTATTTAATTGAGATCTTTTACTATATTTCGAATACAACCACTTAAAAGTAATATTAGGAAAACTAACAAATACAAACAACTTATAAAATATTGCTCCATGGTATCTTTTATTAAAAAAGAAAGGGGCTTGATTTTCACTTATGACTAACAATTACCAAACCCAAAATAATGATTAGTATAAATGATGCCCAAATATAAGTTCACTTATGTAACTCATTTTAAATAACAAAATCAATTTACAAAATTACATATATAACTAGGTACACAAATTAATATTTATATTATACCATTATCAAGTTGGACTTTTCAAGATTGCAATTTTCTACATGTTACTCAATCATATATATATATATATATATATATATATATATGTTAAATAAAATTATTTGAAAGAACATATAATTCAATTTTATCATCAAATGTTAAAATAAATTTTCATATATGTGAAACGGATTTAAAATGAATTATATAAAATGGTTTAACATAGATTACCTTACTTTAGTTTTAGATTATTAGAAATTAAATTCCAACCAATACAAAAATAAGTTAAATAGATGAATAAATTTTTATTCATCAAAAAAAATTTGCATTTTGAAAGCATGGATCAGATTTTAGTTAACATCTATTATGTCACTTAAGCATGATTACACGAAAATAAAGACAAAATAACATCTCAACTTGAAAATTGTTCAGTAGGTAAGGGTCATCTAATAGTTTATTTAGCTCTCAACCAACCTAATGCATTATTACATACGGCCAAATGAATTGGAAAAAAATGATATTATATATGGATAATTTCTGCTGAATGGAAAAAAAAAATATGCTGAATGATAGACGATCCACTGCTATTGTGAGATTAATGAATTGTAACATTTTTATTATTTTATTTTGTGGTTGAGAGATATTTGTATTGGTTAGAAGGGTCAAGAGAATTCGGTAGGTTCAATCAAACAATCAATTCTGAAAAATAAATAAATACAGCGAAGAAACGTGTATATTATTTTGTTTTGGTAAAAGCAATTCTTGTTGTGTTTAGAGGAGTAGTTGAACCAAGTGACGTTCTTTATATTGTGATCCTGCTCACTTCTTACGCAAGCAATGAGTAAAAGTCCTGCAACAGACAAACTTATTTGTTACATTTTGGTCATCAAATTTTATCATTTGGCTTTCAAATATATTCAATTTATTCACAGTAAAAACTCTTCTTTGACCCTAATGTCAATTATCATAAAACTATATAATAAATGTATGCAACACATAGATATCTTACAATACTAAAAGAGCAATAAGAAGAGTGGGGAGGTTATCCACATCAGCACAAAAAATTAGCTAATCAGAATTTTTAAAATTGCCACGTCATCTTGTTTTTATGGGCTATGGGCTGATTTTTGTGCATCATCTGGGCCCATCCTTGATTTTGTCTTGGCTCATCCTGATTTTTGTCTTGGCCCAAAAGCGAAAACCCTTGTGCATCATCTTGACTCATTCCTGATTTTTTTTAGCTCATCTCGATTTTTGTCTTGGCCCAGATACGAAAACTCCAACCCTATTGCTTTACCAAGCGATTTGAGTTCTCAGTTTCTTCTTCTTCCCACCTCTCTTGCGTCTTCTGCGCTTCTTCTTCTTCTGCGTTTCTTTTGGCATTAAACAACAACTAATGATTTCCTTTCGTCTTCCACCATTTTTCATTCTTTATATATTGTCCTTTTTTACATTGTTAAAAACCAAAACCCGAGAAAACACAGTGATTAATCTCAAGCCATGGCGATGAAACCAAACAGCAAGTCTCCTGTCTCCTTCGCTAATTCCCAGGAAGTTATGTTCTTCAAAGATATCTCACTGGAACCTCATGAAGCCGAGTTACGATTTCGTTTGATCCGTTTCTGGGAGGCTCGAAATCCAACTATGAAGACCCTTATTGGTCTCAAAATGCTCCTCATCGACAAACAAATTTGTTAATTCTCTAAAATATAGTTCACTTAGTTCTCCAATATGCTTATACCATTTTTTAATATATTTACAAACGGATATACTTTTAAATAGATCTACTAAAGTTTCTATAGACAGTTAACAACTATGAAAACATTTACAAATGTTATAACAGTTTCAAAGATTCTTACAAATTTTTATGTAAGACTATGAACATAAAAATATTATTTATTTTATCGTAAATGTGCACCAAAATATATTTTTGCAAAATTAAAATACTATATATTTTCATGTATTATATAATCATATCTATTTCATTACTACGAAATATATATAGTTAATAACACCAGGTAGAATAAGAGATTTAATACTTTAGATTTTTATATTATATATCTCTGAAATAAAATATTACTTAGAATTAATTAAAATTAATTATAGTTATTTTTGTTGTTTATCATCTAAAAAATAAGCTACTTAATATAAACTAAAGTCCATTAAATATTATTGTGATATTAAATTTCAAATATAAATATAATACTATCCAATATACATTTTAAAAAGATAATAAGATTCATGCATATACAAAAATGTACACAATAAATATAAAAATCATACATTTGTGGGTATTTTTAAAAATTAAAATTAAAATTTTGAAGATATTTAAAAGGCATACTAAAACTAATTACAATACTATACTATAGTTTTTTTGTACCAAAAATCATTATAATATTTAAAATGTGAAATTTATATTTTATAAACGATACCAATGATGACAAAAAGATGATACCAATATATTTATAACACAACTTATACTTTTTATAAAACAAGTGAATAGATATATAAATAAAATTAGCATAAAACAATATTAAAATGATATAATACTTTAAATATATGTTAACAAGAAGACAAATCTGTAAATTATTTATGTTTAATAATTAAAGCATCATAAAATTTATATTATATCATCAATATATATATATATCCGCGCGTAACGCGGTTAAATAATCTAGTTAAATAAATAAGATATGTATCTTACATTTACATTTGATTCCACTTACTTAAGTAACGAAAATTTAACTAGGCTTCTTAAGGCCCATATATAATTGGGCTTAAAATCAAACCCACTGTTTGAAATAATTTTTAGTTTGTGGGTTTGCGAAATGAGACACTAGTTTTGGAAGCCCACTGTTATCTCCTTTATTCATGTTACTCCACTCATCGGCCATACCTAAAAAAAGAGTGAACAAGATTTTTGAAGAAGCTAGGTGATGAAACAGGCTGTCAAGCTTAAGCAAATGGAGCACGTGGCAGATTGAGACACGTTGAGCTCGACATGGACCACAAGTCTCACGTGTCCGTGGCCATCCCTTGCCGGATTTTCGACGTGGCGTTTTCTGCGTTTTTTTGGACCATTTTTATAGATATGAACTGTGAACAAACTCACAAAGCCTCGAGTCTTCTTTTTTGGGGGGGGGGGTCTAGAGTCTCATGCATGCATAAACGTTTTAAATTAATGGAATGAGATTCATATATATATATATATATATATATATATTTTTTTTTTTTTTTTTGATAATCCAGGGTATATATCTACATGAGATATGTGGTATGGCTACAATATCTATTTTTCAACCGACATTTGACGAAATAGACCGCTGATATATATTATGTATTTACTGACATAATAGACTGTGAAAAGTCAGACTCCGGTCTTACTTTCTTTGCATCAGATTACCTCATAAACATTTTAATAACCATTACTCTTATGACGAAAGAAAATTAATCATAGTGGTATATATTAAGTGCATGACTGGACCGGTTAAAATTTTGGCTTTTGCCCCAATATTGTTGAAGCTTTTTTTGCATAAACATTAAATTATGAAAAAAAATTAGTAATTCTTTAAAGAAAAATTTCAAACCTTTAAATTTTCAGATCCGACCCTGGTTAAATGTTTTAGTATTATAACAAAAAAATTATATAAGAAATTCAAAAACTAATGATCGGCGTTATATGAATTTACATAAAGATAAAAATAGCAGAGAATATCGCATTTTATTCAGCTATATTCATACTATTGTAATGTAAAATAAATGAAAAGAAAATTGGAAAATGGAGAGGCTCCAGACCATGAGAATGTTGGTCCCTTGGACACTCACACATAAAACTTTTTTTATGAAGCTCACATAAAACCATTTTTGCTTCTTTTGTTTTCTTCATTTGATGAGAATTTTTGCTTTAGTTAATTCAGCCAACTATTGTCTACTGAGACAAACACCATACCTTTTAATACGGCTTCATGGGTATAGTTAATACTTACGTTATTCTACTTCCTTTTCGCTAGACCGTACTTCCGGTTACTAACTTTGAACCGGGTTCTAGAATTATAGTGTATATACCAAATGTATTCATTCCAGTTACTGATCATACTAATCGATGATATGTTTTGGTGGGAATCTTACGTTTGACCTATTCTAAATCTTAGAACCTAGCTATATATATATGACTATATATTGATGCCAAAGCATAAATAGCCTTTAGATCTTTTGGAAATAAATTATTCGAACAAAATAATAAAACAAATCCGCTAACAAAGATAGTAGTGAGCAAAATTTAAATTAAACATGTCATGATGCCTAGATTCTTAGATACGCATACGTTGCATATGTATGGTTGTATTTAAAAACAAATAAATGCATAATTCACAAAGGCAAACCTAAAAGCTAGTGAGCTTGTGGTCACACCATTAAACAAAAACACTGAAGTTCAAAATTAACAGCATTAAAAGACAATGATAAAAACATAGTAAAAGCGAGAAAATATCATAAAGTCGATCTATTAAATAAAACAAAAGAGAAGATAAGATAAATTAAAATAAAGATGAAAGGAACAATTAGACACCATAAGGACAAGAAATGGAATTTGAAGGGACCATAGCTGCCATTTTCACAAATCTCTTTGTGGTCGCACTCTCCCATTACTCTTGAATAATAAAAAATTATATTTATTTGTCTTTTGATTTTTACAACTAAACATCATATTATTAAGTTCTAACGAAAAACCAATAAAAATGGATGAAATTACATGAAAAAGTTAATAATTACGACCGTGTTTTAGCGTTCTTTGAAATTAGGAATATAAACAAAACTCTAACGATGTTACAACGGATATCAAAGCTAGGCACCTACCTAACTCACGTTCAAATTTGGCAATGACAACAAAAACTTATGTTATTTATTCGGTTAGTAAAAAAATGTAATTCCGTTTCATAATCTTATACCATGAATCACAAACACAAACTCGAACCAGAATCTTGTTTTCAATACAAACATGGTAGCACTACTCGGGCAACTCATAAACTTATGAAGTATATATCATTCCATGTGAGGTAAAAACTAGTGTGTGAATATGTCTTCTGAAGTTGCAATAAGTTTCAATAGCACATGTTATATAAACAAGTCTTTGAATTTTCTTATGAATACCAAGACTGGATATGGACATAATAAACATTAGATTTGGTTACAAAACATTTGGAGGTTTTTTGACATAGGCATACATCCTAATATTATGAGACTTTTTAATAAAGTTCATTAAAAAGTCACAACTTCCAAAATTTCATATGCGGTTCTGAGTAAAACACGCACAAGATCAGGAAAAAATAATCGAGATTATGATGAATGTTTACGTGAGGTAGAGAAGCGAAAAACGTGTATAAAAATTGAAGAAAGTAATAAATATATTGAAGGTTAGAGAGTTGACACCATTGAAGATATTATAAAGCAGTGCAATAGGAGCCATTACAAGTTGGCTTTGGTGGGTAAAGAGTATAAATGCCTAAAGAAGAAGATCCTCTACAGAGGTGCCAAAAAGGAAGGTTCGGCAAGTAAGGCATATGGTTGTACGTACGTGTGAACGGAGGTTGGGATGGGATTCACGTGAGAGGTTCACCCGATCAACTTTATCTTTTCTAAGAGAACTATTTTTATTTCAAGACGAAAATATAAAAACGAGTTCAAAAGATAAAGATATATCGGTAGGAGAGAAGAAACTGTCAATTGTCATTTCAGGTTTGTAGTTGGAACTAAAAAAAACTCATGAACAAATTTTATGATTTTTTCCTTTCAATTTTATCTCATTGTAAGGGAGAGTTTGATTTATATATTCTTTTTATACCGAGGAAAGCCACTGGATTATTAAAAGAAATTACTAACTAAAAGTTAACCAGTATTTGCGTGCTGATATGATATTGACATGATAGATTCCAACATGGTGTCATGTCACATTAAATAGATCTCAATGTAAGTGGACTTACACTTTAGCTTTCGACATTTCCATTAATTATTTATCCCATTATGGACTAATAGCTTATATTGCGGTATCAAATATATCTCCACCCGTATGTGGGATATGCACGACAATTCAAATTTGGGAATGTTAGTCTTTTTAGTAAGACATACGTGATACGAAAATAAGTATTCAGTTTAAGAAAGAACTCCCAGTATCCATATTAACTAGCGTACATTAAAGTTATAAGATTTGGAGGAATTGCTACATTGCTCCAAGTTTAAACAATCAATTTAATTGTTTAATTTTATAACACCAATACGTTATAAATAAGTTGTGGAACTCTCCTTTACACATCTCACCAAATTTTTAACAGTCATAAAATAAAACTACTAATAAAATAATGCGTGAGTCTCTTAAAAAGTTAAAATTTAAGAAATTCCTCAATGATTTTTGTTTGGTCATGCTCTCAGCACTTTCTTGCATGCTCCCAGTATTTGGCCGTGGATATTGTGTGAATATCATTAAAAGTGATAATTGATCCGTAAAGTTTTTAGTTCAATGGAAAAGTCGATTTTGGGTGATTAAATCGTGGTTAGAACTTGGAATCAATTGATTACGACACTCATTTTTCTGGGTATAATGATTATGGCTTTTAATCTAATAATGATTTATAATCTTCGATAGTAGCTAAGTTGATTTGATTTAAGTTTTTTCAAAATGCAAAAGGTCTGAAATAAATGAAAATACTATTCGTTATGACTGTTTTACAAAGAAAATGTATCGTATTCCTAGTAAAGGTCATTACATGTATTTTATTAGCTTACTCTAATACATGTTAAATGAAATTTGGATTTATTTTTTGATGTTTGTTTTGATTTTTTATTGGGGTTGAAACTTTCCATTGATTGGTACTAGGGTCTAACCTATGTAATGCACTATGCAGAACGAGAATGAAGCGCACCAACGAGGACCAGTTTTGAATGGACCTTAGACCCATCTTTAACCCATCCGAGATTTTTAAGATGGAAGTTTTAATTTGATTTAACTTTTTTTTCACATTTTTCTGGATAAAAAACATTTCTTATATATTTTTTTTAAAGATAATTTTTAAGATTTTTTAGTTAAAATTAAAAATATTTTTTAAGAAAAATAAGAACCTCATACTAAAAGACATACATTAAATATATCCTAAGAACAATGTCAACAGTTTTTTCACCCAAAAGTTCTCTAACAGGGTATGTAATGCCATATACCCCATTGAAATTACTGTAACTAAACCTATCTGCGAGTAAACCCAAAATCAGAAAAGAATGATAAGATGAGGGCACAACGGGAAATAAATGTGGCAAGATCTTAAATATATTTTTGTCATTATTATTTAATATTATGGTGGTAGTTCGTATCATTGAGATGTGACATTGTACTCACTTTCTTCCTTTTAATTTATTTTGCTACTTTTTAAATTTGTTTCCACAATTAACATCTTAAATTTGTTGATGGCAGCCGACATTTCCGTGAATAAATATATCGTACTATTTGATATGTTATTCATCAGAAAAAACAATAATTAAGATATTTGCGCTGGAGTTATGTTTTTCTTTTTTTCTTCTGCAGGGAGTATATTATATAAATATATAAAATTTCAATATTACATAAAAATCTCTTATAGTGAAATAGTTTAAATAAGAAAACGAATGAAGAAGATTGGTAGGCTACAAAGGGAAGCAAAGAAGATAGAGGAGTGTGACTTCTCTCTCTATCATATCTTTTTTTCTCTTCCTTTTTGCTTTTGGGAAAGATTAATCAAATTTTATTTTATTTTAATTCAAGGTATTACTGAGTAAACTCTTAGTAACAAAGAAAACAAGAAAAGGAGAGTCCAGAAAGAGAAAGCCAGAGAGAGAGAGAGAGAGGGAGAGCGCTAGAGAAAACGAAACCTAAAGTTAAAATTGTATCTTCTCTCTCTCTTTTCTCTGCATCAAACTCCATTAAGGTATTCTCTTCTTCTCTGCTCTCCCTCTATTGCAGCTAATACATATATATATATATATATATGCATATATCTCTCTATATAAATTAATTTGTTCATCTATGATGTAGATAGATTAAAAAAAAAACAGCATACGACCTAGTTGACCATCTCACAGCATATGATGTTTCAAATTATTTGTCTGAATCATTGCAGGATCCGAGCTAGAATATATTTAAATATACCATGAAGAAAGAAGATTGAGAGATTGATATGAGAATAGCTAAAAAGTCTCCTACATACTGCAATTCTCTTGAAGACTCTTTACAATAATTCTATGTCCCAAGATTACCATCATCAACACCAAGGAGGACTCTTCAGCTTCTCTAATGGATTCATCCCATCAGATCCTCCTAAGCAAGAACATCAAAGGCTAGAGATGGACGAGGAATCCTCAGTCGCTGGAAGTGGTATTCCGGTCTATGAAACTGCCGGAATGTTATCAGAGATGTTTAATTTCCACAGAAGCAGTGGTGGTGGAGGAGATCTTGACCACTCACAAACTTTCCGGTCACATAGACAGTTACTTGAGCAGCAACATCAGAATATTCCGGCCATGAATGCTACGGATTCGGCGGCCGCCATGCAGCTGTTCTTAATGAATCCACCGCAACAACCACCGTCCACAAGGAGCCACCACGGTTCTTCAACTCTTCACATGTTACTACCAAATCCATCTCATCATCAAGGCTACACTAATACTATGTCGACTATGCATCAGCTTCCACATCAGCATCACCAACAGCCGACGTGGCAGTCTTCCTCCGATCATCACAACAGCCAAACCGAGATGGGGACCGTCCATGTGGAAAACAGCGGTGGACAAGGCTTGTCCTTATCTCTCTCGTCGTCTTTAGAGGCAGCAGCAAAAGCGGAAGAGTATAGAAAAATTTACTATGGAAGCAACTTATCATCTCATCATCAATACAATGAGTTCAAGACTCTTCAACCTGACTCCTCTCATCAAGTATCAAACCAGTTTCCAGCGGCTGCTTCTTCATCTTCCGTAGGAGCAGTCAATATCTTAAGAAACTCGAGGTACACAAAGGCAGCTCAAGAGCTCTTGGAAGAGTTTTGTAGCGTTGGAAGAGGATTTTCTAAGAAAAACAATATTAAGAACCCTAATATTAGCGGTGGCGACGGTAGCAGTAGTGGTGGCGGTGGCTCTCCATCTTCCGCCGGACCAAGTAAGGAACATCCTCCTCTATCGGCCTCTGATAGGATTGAGCACCAAAGAAGGAAAGTGAAGCTACTCACCATGCTTGAAGAGGTATGTTAACAGTATATTTCTCTTTTAGTTTCAATCTTAATTTGACTTGGTCCTTCAGTGGTATTCACACATTTTACGTAAGAAACATGATATTCTATAAAATTCATATTGTTTTAGTCAAATACACCATTAAATCCATAAGTTATTACAAAGAAACATGATACGGACTGGATTCATTAATTTTTGTTTTGTCTCTATTAATCTAATTAGAACTGGTCATAGTATTGCTTTGCTAGTCTGACTACGCAATCCTACCATCGTTTATATAAATGTGACGGTCGTATTAGTAATATTTTGATGCTTAATTAGCGGTTGGTGGAATCGACTAATCAAAGAAAAATCAATACAATAAATTAAAATCAGCGTTTCCTTGTCCATGTAAAAGCTAATCCACGTCCTAAAGCTAGCCCTTAACGTTACTTAATTATTTACCCATAATTGAATTGTTATATTTTTAGTTGACTCATTTTTCTCACTAGATAAATTATTTTATTTTTTTGCTCGAGGATACGATAAAACGTTGCTAGGATTAGGAAGACAAAACTAAAAGAGTATGTATATTATCTGGTCTTTAAGTTTTCTTACTGTCTCACAATCATTGGTTTGACCACTAGTATTTTGATTTCATGAAACTCGTACACAAATATACGCTTCATGAAAATATCTCTCCACGACTATTAATCACGTGAATATCAATAGCATCGATTAAAAGAAAAAAAATATTAAATATGTATGATAATGTATAGTTTTCATTTTGTTGGCAGGTGGAGCGACGGTACAACCATTACTGCGAGCAAATGCAGATGGTTGTGAACTCTTTCGACATAGTAATGGGCCACGGCGCAGCGATACCGTACACCGCTTTGGCTCAAAAGGCTATGTCGAGGCATTTTCGATGCCTTAAAGACGCCGTGACAGCTCAGCTTAGACAGAGCTGTGAACTTCTTGGGGACAAAGACGCAACCGGAATATCTTCTTCCGGTTTAACTAAAGGCGAAACTCCGCGGTTGCGTTTGCTAGAGCAGAGTTTGCGTCAGCAACGTGCGTTTCATCAAATGGGGATGATGGAACAAGAAGCTTGGCGACCACAACGCGGTTTGCCTGAACGCTCCGTTAATATCCTTAGAGCTTGGCTCTTCGAGCATTTCCTCCACCCGTAAGTCAAAATCTTTATTTTATATACTTTTTCATTATTTCCTTATCAATTAATCCGTTAAAGTATTTAATTTCTCGTTATGTCATTACTGTTTTCTTTAGTTTTATGTCTGTGGAATTTTGCTATTTTATTGTTACTGAGAGTAATAAAAAAAATGGAAAAAAGCAAAAGAGTAAGTGTTTTTGCACTGTCTTTCACCTCTCTGTCAATTGCTTTATGAGTAAAACAAAACAGAAAAAGAAATGTAAGTTAAAAGAAGTGAATCTATGCTAATGTAATCATCAGCTTTTCTTTTGTCTCTTAGATTCTCACGCCCTTGTTGGCAAAAAGAAGGAGAAAGTCTGTACTTTTTTTTTTGCATATACTCCATTGATCGTATTGTTTAATAGTATAAAGAAAAGAAAATAAAAAATAGATTAGAATCTAGGGCAAAGATAGAGTGATGTCATTTTCTGGTCTCTTTCTCAGGTATCCAAGCGATGCAGATAAGCACCTCTTGGCTCGACAGACTGGTTTATCTAGAAATCAGGTCAGCCTATAAATATAATTATAGGAAATTATATATGGCATATATCTACTATATAGCCATTAATTAACACAATAAATAAAAATATTCATTAATGAAATACTTGGCTATGTTTAACTAGAGACACAACTGATGGTAATGATCAGAATCTGGACTCCTAATGAGTTACCTTGTAGTAACATGTTTTAGAATTAGTTCTATTTTCCTTTCACGTAGAAACAGCTGCATGTATACTTGAATGTTATTTTTCCTTTGCGTTAGTACATGATATCAAACATTGTTTGAAAATTATAAACGATAACATAAAGAATAGTCTCGTTTACGTTTGTAAGAGATTCGATAACATAAAATAGTATTTTCTTCTTCTAAAAATATGATCCTAACATTTTGAATTCTAGTAATATGATTTTCTGTTTACAAACAAACTTCACGATGCATAACCAAATAAATAGACCTACGTTAACATTTTACATACATATGTAGAATTTGACCATTTTCATGAACATGTGTTTATTACAAACAACAGTTAGTGTTTACAAAGAGTTAACATCCCACCAGATAGATAGATAAACCTAACTTATTTATTTTTTGAGTAGATTAAGAGCATTTCTAACCTATCTCTATTTTTATTTTCATTATATTATTCATAGGTAAAATTATTCCAATTTATTTTAATTTCTAAAATAGCTTTCCTTTATATTTACCTTACTCATCTCTATTATTTAATTTTTTTTATTTTAAAAATAATAATAGAAAAATACATTATAAATGGTGTAATAGTAACTAACTTGAGACAAATCTTTTTGTTTGTATCCTTTGTTTGGTTAGATATGAGAGAGGAACACCATGTGTTTTGCCTTCCACTCACTAGTAGCTTTTCTTGGGATTCGTTTTATTATTACTATTACAAACATAGAAGGGAGAGAGAGAGAGCGTATATGTTTATGTGCATGATATGAAAGATAAAAACGATGGACATTAAAGACTCAAAAGGGACCATTTCCCTCAAGTACATCAAATTTTGCAGCTTTCAAGTATCCCGAAGAAACCCTCAATTTCTTGCATACATTAAATAACCAAATGACAAATTAAAAAAGAAAAAAGAGCCCACCATTTCTTTCGACATTAATTATTAACTTGGGTAAAACGTTTTTGTCTTTTTCATTCAGGTATCAAACTGGTTCATAAATGCTAGGGTTCGATTATGGAAACCAATGGTGGAAGAAATGTATCAACAAGAATCAAAAGAAAGAGATGAAGAAAACGAACAACAAGATCATGAATCAAAAACCAACAACGACAAGAGCACAACATCCAACAACAATGAATGCAACTTCACTGCCGTTCGGACCACAACACAAACTCCAATGTCAACTGCACCAATAGTAGTGACAGGCCACCACCGCCTTAGAGCATCCGACATCAATGCCAACGAAAACAACGACCCTTCATCCTCCTATTCCAACGCCACCGCAGTCTCTAGCTACGGTGGTTCAACGCCAACGTGTCAGCAAGGTGTTGGTGGATTTGATGATGCTGATATGGATGGTGATAATGTTCTAAGGTTTGGTACAAACCCTACTGGTGACGTATCACTCACGCTTGGTCTTCGCCATGCTGGCAATATGTCTGATAAGAACGCCTCTTTCTGCGTTAGAGATTTTGGAGGGTTTTAATTTGCTTTTCTTACTCCATTTATTTGATTATTTAATTATACAGTGGATTCAAAATCTATTTAATATCTCACAAGAATACTCTAGTTTCCTATTGCAAACAGAAAATAACAATATAATAGCATACAGTAATTGAGATGGTGAGATGAGCATCGAAACATTACAAAACTCTAAATATCTCTCTGGGAAGATGATATCTGAAAGAGCAGAATCATTGGAGAATTAGACAGACTCTTCATCGTCCACGAGCAAACAATCTTTGATCTTCTCCCTGACAAAATATTTTGGATAGCAACAACGTTAAAATAGTCTAACCAAGGCCTCAAGATATGACTTGACTAGTTAGCTAACTATTTACGTGCTCACCTCAGGTATGTTTGACTATCAATCTTTTGATGATGCTTCACTTGGGAGATCATGTGATGTGGTAGTAAAGAGCCGAAATGCTCAAGAGATGAACCATCTTGTGGAAGTATTTGAAACCGGCAACTTGAACAGCAAGCAGCATAAAGGGCATCAGACTCAGGGCATCCTTCTGATGAGTCTGATTCATTTAGGGGGCCGTTGCAGATAGCACAGAATGCTTCTGTAGTCATGGAACCGTCATATTTGAGATTGAATTTCTTTAGACGCCTTTGAGTGGCCATAGGAACACAAGAGTCTTCCGTTTCAGGAATTTTGTTGAAGTAAAATGGAGTAAGCTTTGCAGCGGTCCGTACAATTGTGCACTCCCGAGAAGGATTCTCTTCCTGCGCAAACACATAACTAAGTATGTTCATATCAACCAGATAGAAGATGGAGTACAAGAAACCAAGAACTTGATTTGCCACCTGCAACAGAGCGACAAATGAAGACACCAAGTCATTGATCCCGGATTGAGGTTGACGAGCCAACTCCACGGTCTTTAGACTGTCCTGCCCACAATGTGTTAGATGTCATTCAACAGCTGAAAAGAAAATGACAAGAATATAGACAAAGTCAGTTAATATACGAACCCATCCAAATGGCAGAGTCTAGTTATTTCCTGCCAAACACAATCTCGAAGTGGCAGCACAATAGGAACCTTCCATCTCGCATCAACATGCTGAATATCTGCTGATAGTGAATAACCTCGTCCCTGTCCCAAAGCAAGTTAAAATTACAATTTCGATTGAATGTAACCTATATGAAAGATACATATAAACGATGTATACTAAAATATAAACAAAGATACAACTTTTACATATGTAATCCACTAGATCCTAAAATAAATATCTACTACCTTTGATGTAATCAATGTATTCGTTTAATCTCACTCTACAATGCAATCTATAGAAACAACAAACCAGAGAAAAGACGACTCCGATGAGGACAAAGAAAGCAACACACCTTGACAGTGGCCGTAAGAACATGGGAAGCGAGTCTCGACGTGCATGATCCTACCACTAATCTGTTGTACCCGTTCTCAGAGGCAACCTAAGAAAATAATTATCAAACAACATTAGATAAAAGATATATCCAACAAAAAAAAAAACAATATAACAGCCAAACCTTTTGCAAAGACAACATCTTCAGATGCAGCATCAGGTCTTCCTTTCCAGTATCATCACTAACAGAGTCCAATAGCTTCACAAGCCTATCCCGTGCTTCAACAGAGTCTGAACCAAACACACTTTCGATAGGAACAACATGTAGATCCTTAGCAGGTGGAGACAAACTCAACACAGTGGACCGAATCCACGCAACCGCATCACCCATTTCACTGGCAAGAGCAGGATAAGCAGCACTTTCATCCACAAACGCAACACCAACACCAAACACAGGTAAAGATCTATCACGACTCGCCTCGTAATTCTTCAAAGCCTTGACTTGCAACTCGTGCACAAATTGAAGAGCAACCCTAAAACAAACAATGATCAAAAACAAAACATATAGAGAAAGCAAGAGAAGAGAGCAAAAACCTGGAAGAAGAACCGCCAGAGAAAGCAACAAGGACGTTATCCGAAGGAGTAATCATGGCGTGTGAAGTCACAGCGAGACGGAACTTCCCATAGACATTGCTCCTGAAACAATCTGCACAGAATCTTCCATCGTCAGAGCCACCATCTCCAAACGTCATAGGCGTATTACATTTACACTTGAGGCATACACTCTCCTTGTTAACTTCCTCTACCTTGCATCCATTTTCCTTCTCACCACCATAGCAACCGGACTCACAGCCAGATGAATTGCAAGCCATGTCGAAGCTAATACAATACAGTATCCGCCATTAACGAGCTTTTTAAGAGATTGTTAGTTACTCTTAAAAGTCTAAAATCAATCAGATTCAAAATCGAAACAAACACATCTAATCAACCCTATAGATCTCTGCTCAGTGATAGATTACCAGTTTCAGATGGGAAGAGAGTCGTCGCGATGCTTCAGATACAGCAGCTCCCGTCTCCGTAGAGGAAGAAGACGATGGTGAAAGGGGACAAGAGTAAAACCTTTGCTAGACAGAGGGAAAAGGCCCAAGTATTGTATTCAATAGAAGCCCAGATATATTATAAAGGCCCATTTATTATTTAGAAGCCCAGATTTGTGCTTTTGGTCTAGTATGATCCAACTGCATGCCGTTTGCTGCTCTTATCCTAGTGAACGTGGGATTCTAGTAGGGTCTCGTCATTGTCTGAGTAAGTATATAAGAAATTTTTAATAGCTAAGTTATTTTTTTTTAAAAGCAGATTGAAGAGTTGTGCTTTGTTAAATACTAGTATCAACTATGCTAATTAAGATAACGATATCACTAAACTAGTATTGAAAAAGAGGGTTGATTCATTCAACTTTACCATAATGGTTTTTGTTTTAGCCACCATATTTATAGTCCTAGTGAGACGAGTGGACAAAAAGAATGTGACAATCACTATCGTCGAGAATATTACAAACAAATAAATATTATTGGTTGTCCACATCCTGTGAACATTTGGAGATATTATATTCTCTCGTATAAATGCATAAAGAGAAATAGTGAATTAATACTAAAGTTTTAAGGAAATAAGAGTGCATATAAGAGGGATAAACACACTATATTACGAAAAGTTTATCTTTTGTAAAAAGTGAGATATTATACAGGTTTTTAAAAGAAATGGACGTTATGTCTGGAATAGATATACTACTAGTTTCTTCTTTCTCTTTTTCCCTCGACTTTTTCCTTTTTGTGTTTTGGTTTTATATGGGTTTTGTGTATAGATATTAGCAAAGCAAAATGATTGTGTCGAGGTTTTGTGAACGACAAATTTGGTTAGAACCCTACTCTTTTCAAATTGGGCCAATGCACACAAAATGCATGCATATATGTATATAATAGAAGAAAAATGAAAGAAAATTGATTCATGGAATGGTATAATGGATTCAATCAAGATCAGGAATCATGTTTATTAAAAGTCACTTATAATTGTATTATGTTTATAATATCTTGTCTTAACTCTTCCCTTCTGGTTTAAAAGGTGGCGCATAGACTTTTTACATATTTTTCTGATAATCATAGAATTGATGATGAGTATTGAAAAGGATAAGTGATAATGTATAGGAGTGCATGGTTATAGTTACGTTACTATCCGTTTTGATCAAAGCTTTTGCGATATTATCTTCGTTAATATTATTGATACAACATGAAATTTCAACAAATCATTAAATGTTTAAAATAATGAATGGGGTGAATCTACCGACATATGGCTGATTCAACCGACTAAATCTACTGACTCAGTTATGTCGGATCTAAAATCTGAGTATAACATTTTGCGTGTGTGTAACATGCAACATTTGAAATAATAGATTAGTATCGATGTATATGCTCTGTACAACAATTTAAAACTGATAATAGGTCTTGGGAAATGGGAAAAGGCAAAGAATCTAAAGAAAGAAAACAAGACATGACGAACATACATAAGCTAAATTTACGGGGTAAAGACAAGAAAACAATACCACAGAAAGTTTATATTATTTCTTAAAAACAAACAATACATATTCAAACAGCTGGTGAGGTTGTAGAACGAATCGAAATGTGTTTTGTTTTGGTCATATATAAAATTGATTATGATTCGTACTAAGACTTTGGAGTAAATATATAAATAATTTAATTTTTAAACTTACTGAGAATTCTTCTTTTTTTTTTGACAAAGAAACTTACTGAAAATTCCTGAAAATTCAATGTCATGAACTTACGGAGTAAGCATCGAATTCGAGGTCATCTATAAAATTCTTGTCTGCATCTATCAAGTAAGCATACAATAATTCAAATAAAATGGTCCCAAGTTTATCATGTAATCATGTAACTCTGTTTTCTATTCTTTTTTTTTTGTTGCCAATGTATCTAGTCATATGATAATGAATTTAACGTGGTAGAACTTGACATGATATATCTTTAAAAGGAGCAATTGTAGTATTACTTAACATTTAGACACGTGAAAGCACTTTTTTTTTTGTCAATTTGAAAAGATAAAAAGCAGACACATACGAATGTAATATCACGTATGCATGTATGTATGCATTTTGACTATTTTGCATAACCTTTTATTTTAATTTATCTTGCAACCCAATACCGCGTAACGAGAATTTTGGAACCAGTCACATGTTCTTTTCTTATTATTATATAAAAAAAATATTAGTAGTTACTGAGAAGTTATGTAATCGAATAAGTTATTGTATTATTGATTTATGACCTCAGAGTCTTTCTTATATACAACTATAAGATTCCTATTCCTATATAGAAAAGAAGATTATCTATAATATGGAAATAATATATTCTAAGTCTATATCGTATAGGATATGGTTAATATCTCAATACCCTCCCTCAAGTTGGAGCATACAAGTCTTTGTATGTCCAACTTGAACTAAAATTCTGTCAGTTCAAATCGGTCAGTAGTCACGAATATCATCAAAATCATCAGATGATTCATATCGTGATTTCGGTTCGGTTTCATCGTTTCGCTGGGTCGTCGGTTCAGTTTCGTCGAATTCAATTTTTTTCAAGTCGAGGTCGTTGTCACTTTTTTGATCAAAGAGAGAAGTCGTAGGTCGAAATCGTTCGTCGAGTTGTGGTTGTCGTTGCAAGAGTTCTTGCCATTATCATTTCGAGAGTTCGAGAGTTCAAGTTTCAGGTGTTTCGAGTTCGCGTGTGGAGGTTGTAGAGTCGTAAGTCGGAGGTCGTAGAGTCGTTGGTTCGTAGTGTTTACGTGAGGTCGTTGTCATGTGAGGCCGAAGGTCGTAAGATCGAAGTTGTTCATCACGTCCGGATCGTCGTCTTCGACTTCTTCAATTGTCATCACCATAACCAAACTCTTCTAACCACAAGAAACGAAAGCGCTAGTTTTGGTCCACAAAAGACCGTTATGGCTCTGATACCATGAGAAGTTATGTAATCGAATAAGTTATTGTATTATTGATTTATGACCTCAGAGTCTTTCTTATATACAACTATAAGATTCCTATTCCTATATAGAAAAGAAGATTATCTATAATATGGAAATAATATATTCTAAGTCTATATCGTATAGGATATGGTTAATATCTCAATAGTTACTACATTTCTGTGTATATGAAAGATGAAATCTAATATTGTTTGTTAACTATGTTAATCTACTATGGCCAATACTACTGGTAATTAGATTAACCTAAAAATGTCGCACGATGGAGATATTAGTCTTGTTGAGAAAACATAAAGTGTAGGAATAAGAATTTAATTCGACAACTCAATGAGAGATGCTACTACTAAGCTTAGCTACTAAGCACTAACTACTAAAATCCAATAACAATCACTTTCCTAGCATTGCATATTACTTTTTCTAAATGACTAAACTACCCCCCACCATAATTACAACTATCAACAACAAATTCTAGAACTACTCCTTCATTCTTCTATCGTGCTCAACTCCGCCGCGTAACATTCCCTCCTCCGGCCACTACTAGTGCTACCGCCACCGTCAGCGTTTCTCTCCTTCCTCCTTCCGAAGCCTGAACCCACCGTATCATCACAGGAGGCAACTCTAGTGCGATATTTATCACCGGCGACAATAGGATCCACACGTTTCCGGCGAGAGCTTCCTCCACCACCACCACCACTTCGTCCCATGAGCGCAGAGTTAGCTTTAGCGGCCAATGCAGCCATCTCCTCCGCTTGAAGTGGCTGACGAAGATAACGAAGAGGAAGAGCGAAGTATATCTGACCTAGCTGAAGCTCTTCGTCGGCGCTAATGGCGGAAAGGGCCTCATCGAACTCCATGTCGTCCGAGTTACAGATAAAACACATGGGGTTCTTCAGCAAAACGTATGCGACTTTCACGGGTTTCGGAAACTCCATCATCCTCCCGTCTTGCAAGATCAGCTTCGCCGTAGCCACTTGAGTAGACTCGCTCGAGCTGCATATGCCCATTATGTGTTTCTTTGGTTCTTGGTAACTCGTTGAGCTGACTCGTAAAAGAGAACGTAACTCGTTTTCCGGTGAAAGGAGTGGGAATAATAATGTGGTAAGAGAAAGCGAAGAGTTGTGTTATAAATAGAGAGAGTTTAGTTTAGGGTAGTGTGTAAGAAAAACTTGATGCCACGTAGGATTTTGTCGTCTTGTAGACCAATAGAAGTGATGACAGGCTGTATAAGTGGTGGGGAGGATGACAGCTTTGTCTTGTTTAGATATTTTTACCACTTTATTATTAATATTATTATTACGTATAAATTACCATGTCAGTGACTGCACTTAAATTATTATGACTTTCTTGTATAGATTCAGTTACCTTTGAAGCTTTAAATAGAACTGTTTTCGCGCGTACATACATGTAGTAAGAGCATCTCCAAAGTAAAACTTCATATTTTTTTTTAAAATAGAATAAAATAGAATATGGAGTAAAAGTACTCTAACCCTACTCTATTTCTAACTCCATAATGGAGTAATGAACAAACAAAAAAAAGATTATTCCATTTATGGATCAAACTCTATTATGGAGTAGGATTGAAGTGGAGTTGGGTTGGAGATGACCTAACATTTATTTTTAACGATGTGTAGACTGTAGAGTACCAACTAGTTAGTATGTGTGATGTCTATAAGAAAATAAATATGGCTGGTTTTATTAATGTATTATGAAATAACACATTTATTTGTGAATATTAAGTGTATCCTTAATAGGTAAACTTTTACTACGTTATGCAAATGCGTGTGGGGGTAGAGTGGTGGGTTTACGAACTTAAGTTGAATGATCTAAAATTAAATATCCGATATAGAACTATAGGGTCCATTTTATTTCTGCCTTTATGACTAGGTTACAATTTAAATATATATTGATCTGTATATGAATAATTATGAACTTTCTTTGTCACTTTTAAATCTATGATATTGATTGGGGAATAAGCTGTCGGATCCACTAAATTCATCAAGATATATAACATGTGTTTGTTTTTAATCTCCATTAACTATTTTGATCATTTACGCTTTATTTGTGATTCTATTTGGTGGTCTGTTTCTAAAACAAAGTAGTTAATGAAGGGTATTGAAACAGTGTACTTTGATACTAATAAAGAATATAAAAAGTGGTTATAACTTATCACTTAAGTACTTTTCTTTTGCGACCATGGTTTTACATATTCCTTGCAAGTAGACTTATTTGAGGCTTTGGTTTACCAAGTTGCGTAAGGACTTCTACCACTGTTTTACCTTTCTAATTTATACGTAGAGGCATTAACCCAATCAAAAATTAAGGTGAGAGAAAAAAGGAAACAACAAATTCAAGTGAAGACGATAGCTAGAGAGAATAATATCAAGTAGCAATGTTTTAAAATGAATTGATTGTGAATGTAAGCAAAAAAAACATGATTTGATTGTGTTGATCGATGTATAGATTTACACTTCCGAGAACATATTCTGTATGTGAGTTAGGTGATAACAAGTTGTATAGATTTTGAGCATGCTTTTCGGAAATTAAATAGTAATATTTGATCACCACCATCTTTAGTTCTCGGTTTTTGTTAGTATCTCTCGGAATCTACAATTCAGTAAAACTTGTACTAAAATATAGTAGTAGACTGGATTGTATATCCCTTACACAGCTATACGAATTTCTAAGATGATTATATTACCGTTCGATCACAAATACCTTAACTGCGCAACTAGTCTTGGTCTACTGAACTTCAATGTCCCAAGTCCTTAAACGTACCCACTACCTATAGGTTAGGTTAAACTTCATCTGGGATAATAAGGATAATTGACCGTAATAAATTCCTAAATTATATTATATAGGTTATGCAATAAATTATAATTGACCTGAGAGTCCACGGAACATAACAAGGAAGTGTAAGAATAAGAAGAGAAGAAGTAACCAGTGAAGACGTGGCCTGGTGAAGTGACCGACCAGTGAAGACGTGCCCCGATGTGTTATAGCCACGTGTCTTCTTTCGAATGATAAGATGCCACGTAACTGTTATCAGGTCCCACAACAATCTAAATGGAGTTTGCGTAAACTCGTCGAGTCCCTTTGTTGCCTTTTGACCTGATATGATCTTTTAATAAACAACATAGTCAAGATAAATAGAAATCGGTGTGTTGTATGGTTCAGAATTATTTGTAGCATTCAAATTTTTAGTTGGTTGTTTATTGGGAATCTGGATGATGCGTCGGTTCAATAGGTGGAAGTGGTTCATTGTCAACTATCACAGCGATGCCAGCGAGAAATGAAGTTGTGTTTAGCTAATACTATTGTTTTCACGTTCTTTTGGGTCAAACGACCGCTCTAAGTTTTGTAATAAATTTTTAAAAAACAAACTATTGACTATGGCCTAATAATGGATCATTACAGGCTGAAAATGATCATCTAAACTATCTCAGTTGATATAAACTATGGACATTATGATCTATGCGTTTTATATTCTAATATGCATAGTATCATTTCTCTTGCTTATTTGATAATGGCTATGATAAAAATGAAGCTGGACTGTCGAAGCAATGCTTGTTATCGCAAAACAATCATAATATGTGTTCTTATATTTTTGTACACAATAATGTCCTTGTTATCTATTATAGATACTTATGTCGCAATTACGTGTGTTTGTTATTTTATTAATTACTTTTTATGTGTTGTAAGTAATCTAAAATATACATGCGCTTGTGAAATTAATAATGATTTTATTATTTGAAAGGTTTGTTATGTAGAGGAAAAAGAGAACGTCACATGCTGCATGCTTTTGTATGAAGCTTCATGGATGCTCTCCTCTCGCGGTCTCACCCCACAAAGAAGATCGAATCAATTATCACCTCTTTGACCAACAAAAGAATGCTTTCTTGGACTTCCAAAACTTTTTCTTATAATATTGTTTTACATCAGTGTATCAAACTACTAAATTACACTTATATCAATAAAGTTACATATTCTATTTGATTAGTAATAAGTCTTATAGGCAGGGGCGAAGCTACCTTATGAGTGGATGAGGCAGTTGCACACCATAATATTTTAAAACTAATGTAATTTTGCACCCAATTTTGGCAATTCCACTGATAAAAAATTCAAAATTTGTAAATGTAGTAGTAATATATATATTTTTTTTAGTTTTATCCCGAATAAATGTTAGTTTCTAGATCAGCCACTCCTCATAGGTGTTACCAATCAGGTTTGAATTGAGATGGTTTGTTTTTTGTTTCCCACCATATAAGAGTTCAAACATTTTCAGTCCAAAAGAGTTTTATCCCGTTTGCAAAATTACGTGTAACTTTTAGCTGCATCACGATAGTGTTTAGGATTCCATTTATTGTGTGTTTTAGTTATGATTGTTTTTTTCTCTCTTTTGGTGTGGGTCGAAGAGATGAAAACTCCCGTGTATCACTACTCTTTTGATTGTGTTTTTATAGATTACCAATGATTTATCAAGTTTGTTCTCACATCAGAATAACTAATCATAGGGAATTAGTTAAAAACAACCAACACTCATGGCGCGTCCCTGCATGTGTTTATATATGTGAACTTGTATAATTTACTGATACTATTTTTCAAAAAAAATTGTTGAAGTTTCATATTATCTGAAGTACTTGAAATATCCATATGATCAAATTTTAATTATTTTCTAAAGCTAGAAGATATGTTTCATACAATATGGAATATATTGATTTTTGGGGTCTTGTTTTGTTAATATTTTTGTTCACACAATAGTGGGACTCCCTTTAGTCCAATAATTTCTTGTTTTGTGTTAAAGATACATTGAAAAAAGCTCATACTCGTCATTACGATGAAACTTCCCACCTTATATAGAAATTTAGAATCAAACTTTCATCATCATGCAAGGTTGTCTTGGGTCCCTCTATCTTTTTGTTAGTTTTGGGCGCTTTAGATTTAATGGGTCATAGAAGTATCAACTATTAGTGTGTTTGGTCTTGATTTTTCCGAACATATATGCATATCAATAATTTGATATGTAAAATATAGAGTTGTATATAAAATAATAAGTGTTCTTTTAAAAACATTTTAATTAATATTTGTTTTTTCATGCCATTTTTAATAAGTTCCTATGGATTTTTAATACGTTTATTCACTTTAAAAATATTACATAAACATGTTTATAAGTTAGCGTTTTGCAGTAAAACTTACTTCTTAAAAGATTTATTTAATATGATGTTAATTTTTTCTTAAAAAATTGTTTATGTATTGATTTGGGTATCTAAGAAAATCTATAGGAACTGACGTACGGATCATATGAATCTGTATGTGCATGTACTTGAACAAGTAGATTGCTTTAATTAACAAATACGATCAATTTAATATCCAAATTTGGTTCTCATCTTTAAGCAAATAAAATAAAGTTGTCCTACAAGTAAATGGATTCATTGTATGTATGCTAATATAAATACATATTTAAAAATTCAAAAGTTCAGATATTTGCAAACCCGATGCAATTTGAGTCAGACCACTTAGGATTTAGGATAGGTCTATATGCCTCGCTTCCGGTCTACCGTATGAGAATGAGAAATATACACTTACTCAACATCACGATCAGGTTAATCTAATAGTATGATGGTATCATAGTTTAATCGTATTAAAACTGATGTTGTTAATTGAAAATGATTATTGGGTTTTTACTTTAAAATCTTAATATGATTTTCTTTTTGTAACTAAGAAGTATACATACGAAATTTAAGCAAAAGAAAACTCTATGTAAACAATTTGGTTATAAAGATTTCGACCTAGCTAAATGGTTCACATTTGAGCTTGAGTGTGTGACAAAAATTGCTAAGAATCTGATTACTTTATATAAAAACAATCTGATTAGGTGCAGAATATGGTTTCGAAAGTTTCGTGTAGACACATATTCAATGCTGCAGCAAGCCTTATCAACTATGTACTATAACAAGGTCAAAAGTTCTGACTCAAAACTGTTACAGTTAAAATGTTACAAAAAGTTTCTATATATACAGTGTTCTAATGGGACATCCGATATGACATTTACTATTTGAATCAAACAAATACAGAAATATCGTAAAAAAAAAGTCTTCAAAACTAGGCCTATGTTTTCTGAATAAATAGAAATAAAAATTCAACTAACTGGGTCATACTTATAGGTGAGGGTGATCGAATATAATAGATTGATGCTAGTTTCGGATATCTATAGAATACGATGGAATCACATATGCATGAGAAACAATTCGAATATATTATTTTCCTACAATTTATCACGTTTCTCTAAACTATAAAAGGAGAAAATAAATATAAACTGGTGAAACAAAATCTGACTAACGAGAAAATAGAGAAGGAAGAAGACGAAAGTTAAAGAAAGTGGAAGCAAAGGAAAAAAATGAAGACAAGAAAGCAATTATCGCCGATAACTTGTACCGATCACAATGCTTCTCTCCAGCGCCGATCAAAATTACGGCCACGCTCACCGTTGAGCATGCACCTCCCAACGATAAAAACGATAAAACCTGGAAATTATTAAAACGAAAATATAATTAGCAAATATCATTTTCTGGTTTATTTTTGGTTATTGTTAATGTGTACTCAAAAGTTTGTATTAATTGGTTATTACAAAATGTAAAGAGAAACTACATTGAAGTTCCTCTGAAGAGCCAAACAAATTTAGAGAGTCGACAAGCACTAACCAACAAGGACAACTAAGATGCAATCTAGTGATTCTCCATCTTGATTAAAGCAAAGCAAGTGATCTATATTCCACTGATTATTGCAATATACTAAATGTTCACATCATCATGTGACGAGTTGTATCAACTTTATTTAGTTTTGATATAAGAGAAGTTGCTAAGAATAATCTAAATTAAGTATCATTTTACAAAAAATACATACTATCAAAAATATATTAACATTTTAATGATTATTGTTTAGTGTTAAAGGGGTGAGGTTGGGTTTCTAATTTTTTATAAATATTTTAAAAAATTAATTAAGTATATTTTCATCAAAAATTAAGATATTGTCAAAAACAATTATTCATTAAAAATAAATTTGAAAAGTTAAATTTCTTCATATATAATCACAAGAGCCGGTTAAATATAAATAACTTTGATAATTTCGACATGATCTAAAGTTTTTTGCGGTTTAATTCGTAGAAAAAGCATTAAAAATCTACAATATGATGATCTAATGTTGGAATGATATACGGACCAGTTCATAACCGAGTTTACATAATTTCAAATTTGACCGGTCCAAAACATGGTTGGCCTACTACAACATCGTCTATGTGAATATTATTGTTGCTTTATAACTTTGAGATTCCACCACAAAATTTGATTACCAAAAATAAAATAAAAAGTAGAGTCTAAGATAAACAAGAAACAAACTGAAGCAACTGTTTTTGCATAACATTGTTATAAGACATTGACCTGAAATTTATAACACCGAATCTGTTTCTTTACAGTGGATATCATTATTAGATAACTAAGTTGGTGTATAGACTAGAGCATTATATTTTCAATGGCTAATGTGATTTTGACATCCATCTTTCTCATATTGTCCACTACAGATATTATAGTGGGAGAAGTTATTGCAGAAAAGCTAATACAAAGTTGTTGAACGTATTTATATTAGCTTGTATTTACAATTCCAATGGTTCTTGAATTGTATTTTGATAGCAACCAATCCAAGTATAATCCTATATCCACTATGTCTATTATACTATCCACCATTGATTTTTTATTTTTTGGTGTAACACACCTTTTCAAAACATTTGGTTCATTTAAAGACACGTTTCTAATCAAATGAACCAATTGTGTTAATCTCCTTTTGTCTGATGAATGTAGCCTAGGCTCTACTTCTACATACACATAGAGAATTATAGAGAACTTACAAAGTCCCCAGAGACGATGACAGATAACACTGTTGCTTGCAGAGGAATTCTTTGAACGATGATGGAGTAAGCTTCGATTAGGGCTAACGTCACGCTCCATGGTGTTACTAAACCCATCACTGTAACTAAATAACTGATCCACAACAGTCATAAGCTCTTCAAAACTTGTTAGTTTAAAATGAAATATTTTCAACTTTTTTTTTACCAGAAGGCAGTGTAAGCGTAGAAGTCGTCATCATCGTTGAAGCACATGAAAAGAAGCGAAGCAGAAGAAAACAGAACCTGTCCAAGACGTAGACCAATGCTTGAGCTGGTTCCAACCGACGCAGTTCTAACCACTTCCATGAAAGGAGACTTTGTGTTGGATTCTATTCCTAGTCATTCTTACATGCTTCTATATTCCATTTCTAGGCTCTCTATAAGAGTTGAACTTCTATGGAGATGAGATGACAAAAAAAGTAAGAAACAGAGGAAAGGGTCCTCTGTTTTTCAGACAGGGGAGGTAAGTAGATGTGACAACAATGGGGTCAAAGGCATAATGGTTTTGCTTAATTATGGATTTGTTCTCATTTCTAAACCAATAATCATCATCTTGATGTTACAAGCAATTATCAAGATCTAGAAATATGATATCTTAATCACTAATAATTAGTCTTTCAGTGACAATAATTAGCTTGTTATTAAAACCAAAAGCGAAAACAGCTAAACCACAAAATGATGGCATTCCACATGTACTAATGATCTGGAATCAATAATCTTTTTGGAGACACAACATTTACAGGCACAAAGAGAACATATAGATTGATTGGCTATAACTATAAGCAGAAGGGGTTAAGCATATTTATAAGATTGATTAACAATAATAGAAGTCTTTTTAAAACCTTCACGAAGAGTTACCATCTGCTTTGTCTGAAGACTCGGGAGCTAGTAGTTTCTTCGATGGACTTGATTCTGCAGATGTTGCATTCATATAATAAACTCGTTGCACTCCTCTTCCAATAAAACCCAGATCTGCAGCATTCATCAAAACTCCTTTCCCTCCTCTTCCAACAACATCCAGATGAGTAAAACCTGATGATGCTCCTCCCCCTCCTGCAACTGTATGAGCGGTTAAGACCGTAGGCGACTCTAAGTCTTTCCCGGTCCGAGAAGAGCTCATCTCACCAGCAGCAGTAGCAACACCCTTGTCACTAGCATTTTCCTTAGCTGATGATGCCATGCCCATAAGTTGCTTTGGGTTCTCTGCTTGTTGTTTCAAATCCTCAAGCTGCAGCAAACAAAAAGTGACATTAGTGTGGGTTTTTAGAATCTTTTTTAATGTCAAACGATAGTTAAGCCCACTTACCTTCTTCTCTAGATCCTCTGCGAGACCAGATAAGGTTCTGATCTCAGCTTCTTTCTCTGAAGCTGACTTATCAACAATGTTGGGAACATTGGATGACTGTTGGATTCCTTCGTCTATCTCAGAGACAGTTGAGGAAGTTGCTGATCCAGATGAACCCTTGACCTCATTAGTGAGCCTCTCCATCCGAGTTTTGCAGATTAACAAAGCCTTTTGACAATATGGTATTGCTTCCTTAGTCTGACATGTAGTCTCTAGACATATACATATGCGGAAGTTTCTGAAACGTTCAAGTTAAGTTCATATAATCCAACAACACAATGCACAGAAGCGAACAAAAATAATAAAGTGAAGGATACAGTTCGGCTATGTGTCGACTGTCAGGTTCAACCAATCGTTCTAAGATGGACAAAGCTTTCTTGTAGTCACTCAGAGAAGACTCAATGTCCTCTGCATTGTAAATAACACAAATCAAAATCAACCAAGCTTAATGTGAAAATGGGACATTAAGAAGGTGAAATAATAAAGAAATTAACCTCTCTCCAGGGAAATTTCAGCAAGGGCACAGAGAATATCCACTTTCTCCATAGTATCAGTTGAATGTTTTTCAGTAATAGCCCTTGCGATGTCGAGCATTTTCCATGCCATATCCAAATCAGACTCATCTTCATCCGCATCAGCATCAGATATGTCATCGTTTTGACAATCTTCACCATCCTCTCCTTGCTCTTTACCATCAGAATCTACAAAAAAAAAAAAAGAGACAGCATTTACAGACACAATCCTTAATACACACCATTTTGAAAGAAATATGACGACACTATAATCTAAAAGTGCGTTACAACATAACAAAACCAATCATTTGCATCATCAACCAAAGGGTATATACATGACACCAGGTAAGGTAACAAACATTGCACGAACACCATCAAACATATTCAAATTCTATTTGGGTGACAAGTCTCAGAATTTCACTACCTTCTTGCCCGCCACTTGACCTCCCATGTCTCTCTGGGTTACTTGACACACCATTTGCAGTGTTCTTATTACTAGACTCTTGGTGAACTTCACCTTCTTTCTTAGGCATGTGACCAAGCGGATCAGCTTCAGCCTGAGCCTTCTCCAGAAGAGCAGATCCATATTTGCAATAAGCCTTAATGCACTCAGGCGCAAGTTCACCATAGTGTTCAACCCTAAGACATAACCAAGCAACACAGTGAAAGTTCCATCAGATCCGTAGTTAACCTTACAAGCACTTGATGGACTGTGAAATCTAACCTGATCTCGAGGGCACGGCTGAAACAATCAACAGCTTCAGCAAAGTCACACTCTTTCAAAAAGACAGAGCCTTTCTGGGTCAGCTCATCTGCGAACTCAAGCGTCTTCTCACGCTCCTCATCAGTAACAGCACTCTCTGCCGCGTTGTTGTTGCAGGTAGATTCAGTGCCTCCTTCAACAGTGGCTTCGATCGAGGTGTGATTAGGATCTAGAGATGACAAAGATGCTGCTTTTTCTTCAACCATGGTTAAAGCTTGAGACTTGGGTTTCTGGGTGGGTTCAGAAACGCGAATGTTGCTGAGAAGAGAAGCGTTATCGCTCTACCCTTCTCTTCACCTTTTTGGCGGACTTAAAGCAAAAATGGTACAAAATAATTGATATTTAAAAGAAAACTAGATTTTCAACAGCTTTTAAAAAGCTCATATTTGTTTTCACTTATTAACCCAAAATTGACTTATAAATTATTATATTTTTATTTAACATCATGACAATTGAACTTTTATGTTTTTATTATTTGTTTTTCTATTCAAAATAGAAAGAAATAAAATAAATATTTAATTAAGAGTGATTTGCATTTATAACTATTTATTAGAGAACATAAAAGTTTTTTAAAAATAATGTTTTGAGTTTTAAAAAGTGATTTCATATCTGACCTAAATCCGTTAAACTAGTATACTCATATTTTGTATATAATTCGGTTCAGATTTAATGAAAAATTCATTAATTACAAATCTCATAAAATCCGGTAAAAATCTAAAAATTCGTTATTAACCTATGATCTGATATTAATGATCAGATAAAACATAAAATATATCATGGTATTTTTATTTTTTTATTAAATTAACATATATTTTTAATATTACACAAATTTGTGATTTTTGATGATATTTTTATTATGCCATTCAAATAAAAAATGATAATATAAAAAACTTATTAATATGATAATATTAGTTTATTTTTGTTATTATAACCTATTTAAAATTTGTATTTTTTATTTTTTATTTTAGATTTAATTTTATGATATATATATTTAAGAAAATAATTTTATGATGTTATTATGTTTTTTGATTAAATTAGTTTTAAAATATATGTCTAATATTTAAACTTAAAATATTTATACTAAATAAAAGTAACATATTTTATAAATAGATATGCCAATTGTTTATTAATCCATTTAAATATATATCTCTAAGTCCAAAACCAAAAAATTCAAATACCATTAATAAAATTTATTAATGGTTTGTAAAAGTAAAAGTATTTTTGGAAAAAAATTAAATTTTCGTTAAAGAAAATGAGTGGTTGCTAATAGCTTAGACAGACGAAGAAGCCATTTGTATTCTGATAATCATCTCTCTCCGCGGTGACGATGGCTCGCTTAGTGTTTTCGTTAAGCCTTCCTGGAATCAATCTCAGTCCAGCTCGAAAGTTTCAACCTTTTCTCCTAACCCAAACAGGATCTAGAGCTTCTCGAGTTCGTGCTCTTCGTTGCCAAGCAAACCCAGAATCTTCGGAAACCCAGGTGAAAAGTTTCGATTTTGTAATATGGGTCGATGGCGAATTTAGCTAAAGGACTCGTTTTTCGTGATTCAGGAGAAATTGGTAGTGGACAATGGCTCAGCTGCGTCTAAAGAAGCGGAACCATCTTCTTCTTCTTCTTCTGGGTTTCCTGAATCTCCAAACAGGGATATTAACAGAAGAGTCGCTGCTGCTTCTGTTGTTGCCGCTTTGGCCTTGTTTCTATCGACAAGGCTTGATTTTGGGATCTCCTTGAAGGATTTAACTGCTTCAGCGTTGCCTTACGAGGAGGTTTGGATTCTTCATCTTGGTTTTGGAGCTTTATACGAATGCTTAATGATCTTTTTTTGAAATGGATTGGTTAGGCTTTGTCGAATGGGAAGCCGACAGTGGTGGAGTTCTATGCTGATTGGTGTGAGGTTTGTCGAGAACTAGCCCCTGATGTTTACAAAATCGAGCAGCAATACAAGTAATGCTTGCTCTTTTATCAAGCCTCCATATACAGATGAACAACAAGCTAGAGCTTTCTAGTTGCACAAGGACTTGTTTAGTTTAGTGGATCAGGAAACTTGTTTGGGGGAATAAAGCTGAACTAGTTAGAGCTTTGAAGATTCTCGTTGCAGAATAGACCCAATTCTTGTGTTACGTCGGCTTAATGGATTTAGGAACTTCTCTAGGAATAGATTTGGCTATGTAGAAGCTAATGAACAACAAGCTAGAGCTTGAATTCAAGATCTTGGTTGCAGAACAGAGCTACTCTTGGTTTAATGGATATAGAACTTGTTTAGGAATGGATTTGGAACTTTTAGATGTTAATGAACAAGCTAAAGCTTTGAAGATTTTCTAGTTGCAGAAGCGAACCATTAACCTCATGTTTCATTTGTGTTTATACTCGCAGGGACAAGGTTAACTTTGTGATGCTAAATGTGGACAACACGAAATGGGAGCAAGAGCTGGATGAGTTTGGTGTTGAAGGCATTCCTCATTTCGCATTCCTCGATAGACAAGGGAACGAGGAAGGTAATGTGGTCGGAAGGCTCCCGAGACAGTATCTAGTTGAGAATGTTAATGCGCTTGCAGCTGGGAAGCAATCAATTCCTCATGCTCGAGCTGTGGGACAGTACAGTAGCGCAGAGGCCCGTAAGGTGCATCAGGTTACTGATCCCTTAAGCCATGGATAGAGAGAAGTTGTTTGTAACTCTATAGTGCACAAAAGTAGACAATTGAAAAGTAGCAATGGTTCATATTTGATCAATTGTAACTAAAGTTTGATATGATTGGTTTCGTTTTAATACATAACTTTAATCTGAATCTGAATCCGAAGACTGGTGTGGACGACACAGCTTAGATACCATATTTGAAAGATTAATAATAAAAATTATGAAATTATGAAAATGATGTCGACGATAAAGTATCTCTATTATGTACAAGGAAGCTGTTCCATTCCACCAAACATGCAAAACTCGTGGATTTAAACATCATCATCATCATCATCCTAATAATTCATATCCCGTGATTCCTCAATTTTTTCTATCACAATAAAGAAAAATCTCAAATTGTTATCTTTGTCAATTTTAAGACCCAGACAAATCTTATCTTTATCCTGAGATTTTTGTTATTGACAATAAAAGATTCTTTCTCCTCTTTCCATAATCATTCTCATATTAGGTAGATTGAAGAAAACCATGTCTTACACAAAGACAAGGTTGTAGTTTAACCTTCTTCCTCTGTTTTTGAAGGTGAAACAGAACCATAAGTTTTACCGAGATGGTAAGACAACAAAAGGACTTTTACATTCAGACAAAACAAAAAACAAAATCTTTGATTTATGAGTTTCACTTTCTTATGAAGTAAAAAACTAACACAAACCTGAGGAGTTTGATCTCTCTTAGTCTTCTCTCTATCTATATTCCCCGCTCATGTTTTACATCTACAAAAACTCCCGAGCATGGTAACTTTTTATCGTTCATCACTATGGATAGATAGTATTATCATTGGTCTTCAAAGCTCAAGATCCAACGCTTGTCTCTTCTTATTTGACTCACTTTTCCAGCTCCGTCCATCAGATTTCTCTTCCTCCTCTGAGCTATGACCGTTGTTACTGAACAAACCTCTATCAACAAGCGGGCTTTGTGGTGAATCCGACCTTGTCAAACTTATTAAGCTTTGTGTCTCTTTATCTAACAAAACAGGCTGCTCCGAGGATGACAACGCCTTTGCTGGATGCAGTGGATGTTTACGGATATGCATTCTATATTTCTGCAATAGATTTTTCATTTCATACACTGTCACAATCGTTCATTCACACATCAAAGTTGTAACCTTGTAAAAAAAGATGAGAGCTTTTTTGTACCTGTAAATGGCTCTTGACTTCATCATTGGTTAGTCCATCAACTTTCATCATATCTCTAATCTGCTTTGGTGTTGCCACTGGTCTCACCACAACAAACATAAACAACATAATCTCAGTATAACCAATCAAAATTCAACAACAAAGTTGGTTCCTTTTTTAAAGTATAAGGACTAACCTAGTGACCCTCCAAGCCTGTGAAGAGCATCAACGAATTTACGGTGAAGATCCTGTGACCATCTCCTTCTCTGCTCTTTCTTCTGAACGTGATGGCTCTGTAAAGGTTTGTTGAACTGATGATGATGATTCTGCTCAATTCTGGTATAGTCCATCAGTATCTCTGATGTTGGAGTTCTGAGAGACAGAGGAGGAGGAGGCGGTGGTGGAGGGTTAAACAGTGGAAATGCCCCTCCCTGGTTAGGGTAATTACAGGTCTGAATAGGCACACACCGATCTTCTTCTTCGTTTGTCTGTTCACAATGATCAGATGTTAAAGATCACAAAAACAGAACATGAAAAAGGTTTGATTTTTATTTGTTTATAGTGTATTACCGATTCCAATTGAGTGTTAGGATTCGAGATCCATAACTGGGCAGAGCTCATCCAGTTCTTCTTATTCTCAGTTTCCACTTTTGCCCCTTCACCCACATCTAATTTCCCATTTGATGCCATCACTGATGACCCTTTTCTAGCTTCTTCCTTCAACGCTTCAATCGCTTCACAGAGAAACCAATTCTCAAAATCGAAAACTTGAAACGATGAAAATAAGATCGAAAGAGAGAGAGAGAAAGGTACCTTCGTTCAACAAGAGCATGCATAAAGGTAGCTCCCGTTTAAAAACATCGATCTTTTTCCTCTCTTCTTCTAATTTACAGACATAACCATCGATTTCAGACAGCTTCGACTCATAATTTTCGATCCTCGACACTTCATCGAGAAATTGAGACAAGGGTTTTGCTAAAGAGTACATAGACAGATTCAAATTAACACCCATCTTATCTGTATCTGTCTGAACCATCGAAAGGAAAATAAAAAACAATAAGGTACACAAAGAAGCTACGTGTGTATATATAGAAGAACGATACAAAGGTATTGAGGGAAGAAGATGAAGGACGCGGTGAACCGTAGCCGCTGTAATTAAGTGGAATCTCGAGGGTGTTATTGTAAAATGGTTTAATTTTAGATTATCTTTAAAAATGGAACAAAGAATCTTTTTGTGATGGCCCGTACACACGCGGCGAATCGTTACACTCATTTATTCTCTTACTTATTTATTTTTGATTTATTTCCTTTTCTTCTTTAATTTATAAAAATTCACAATTATCTATTTTTGGGAAACTTGTTATTTTTTTTTTTTGTATTAGTGCTTCCCATTCAATTCAAGATTCTCATATTCTTTATCCTGTATTTAATGGTTTTCTTGACTAGAAAAAGAAATGTGGTATTGTGAAAGAAGGAATAGTTCTATACTGTTTTATGCACAAGCAATGGTTGAGGTTGTACAAATCCCACTAAATATGTATTTTTTAAAGAAATATATATATCTTACCTAATATATATTTATTAATTTTTAAAACTATACAATTTTATGTGTTGACATTATTTGAAATTTTTATGGTAGATTCGTAGCACTTTTTAATCAAAACTTTAAGTTGAAAATATGAAATTAGATAATATATAAAAGAGAAATATCCAAAAATAGACCTAAAAATATTTTGTCACATTTTTTTTTGTTAAAATGATCAAAATAAATTTTGTTAAAGGTTATAAATATATATTTATACGCCGTGGGTTAACTAATTTATAATTATGGTTTAAAATTATGCGGTAGAATTTTGAAAAATGTTTAATTTTTTTTAAAAAAATATTGAAATTTCAAAATGAAAAGATCTATTTCAATCATTTTAAAGCGAATTTGATGATAAAAACTTTTTAAATAATTATTTGAAAGAATTGTCTTATAAAATAATAATAATAATTAGTAGTTAAAATGGTAATAAATTATTCATATATATCTTGAATGTCTAAGATCTTTTTTTTTTTTTTCTTGTAGACCAAGGAGTTTCATAAACTAAATCTACAATGTTTTTATATATGGATCATCAGTTTTTATTAAGTTAGTATCTAATCTAACTCATTTATGTGTTTTTGTTTGAATTAGTAAAATGGACTTTGACCCAAAAACAACTGGAAAGTGTATATATATCGTTTGCGTCTATATCTCAATTTACGTTTATCTATACTATTAAAATAGAAGTCATGACTTCTTTCATGTGTGATATTTTATGTTGGACTATCTATTAGAAATTAATTATCACATTTAATTTTCATATCATTATGTAACTTATGTTATTATTTATATCACATTAATGTCGACATCTACACTGAAACAACACGTAAAAATCTCTCACAAGTTATTCTATAACAAAATAAAATCATCTTCCTAAATTATATGACGGTAAACGATCATCTTCCCAAATTATACAGCCCAATATTAAACAGTTTTTGTCCTTTTCATGTATTTACACATCCACTTTGAACAAACTTTAATAAAAATAAACTATGAACAAACAATCAGCCACCGCAGATCAGTGTCACTTTTGTTAATGGTGTTAAAAAAGCTTTTGATGCGGTAGTAACATCAGCTCAGTAAAGTTCAGAATCTAAAGACGATGTTCCAAGGAAGAGATTCACCAAGAAGCTCATGGTGTTAAGGTCCGCTGTGTTTTCAACATTAATCATTGGGAGGAAGAGATTCACCAAGAACTGGCACTTTGTGTGTTTTTGTTTGGTTGTTTTATCAGCCGAGGAAAGCAGAAGACAAGAAGCAACGTCTTATATTGTTGTATTTTAGTTTCGTAGATTTTTCTTTGAACATGTTTCTTCCACTAAACCTTGAACATTTGTTAATATTTCTATTACTTTGGAAACGAAACACAGTGAGCATCTAGAAAAGATGAACATGGTGCACTATTAACATAAATATTAAAATCTAATACAAAATAACTCATGTAAATTAATATAACATATATATTTGAGAAATAATTTATTGTTCACTAAATATATGTTGATTCATTTAACTAACAGAATTTGTGTCATACCTATAAAAAAAAAAGAATATATTTATGCCAAAAATATCGTGATTATAACCATATTGACACAACTCTCCTAATACTTATTCTGTTATTAAAAGCACACATGCCTAAAACATGTAAATTTATATAGCATATAACTTTGATAAATAATTTATTGTTCAACCAAAAATATCTTACGTTATATCGTGAATATAACTAATTTGTTTAGTTGATAAACTAAGAATGTTGTTACTATAACCATATATGAAAACTAATTTGTTAAGTAAATTAATCAAGATCTCGTGATCGTGCCAGTACTATATTCAAAACTCTATCGACATCTTTTCAAACTATATTGTTTCCTAATTTTTGGTTCAAAATTTTTGTTCTGTCGATATATCTGCTCAATTTTATTTAGTTTGTCATTAAGTACGATATACCTAAAATTATGGTTCAAGTAAAATCTGTTAAAATTAATATACACAAATTATCCAAATTGTATGCTTTATAACCAAATATATTTGAAAATGGTGAAATTTATAAAATTACCAACTAGCAAATGTTTTATCTAACATAAATAACACATCATCAATAAATACATTTTACTAACAATTATAACATATGAATAATTATAATTGTGAAACATAGAAAGTAGAAAACAACACTCGCGCGGTTGCGCGGGTCAAAGCCTAGTATATGTTAAAACTATAAACATAACTTTTGATTGCTCAAATTGTATAATAGTAGTCTTGATTTTATTACAAATATAAAAGTCAAAAGAGAATAAAACATATGTTTATTTTTGGATTTTTCTGTTTACAGTTTGCAGTATAGTAATAAATAAAGGAATGTGACGATATCTGAAAAAGCACTAATTAACCTAATGTTTTTCACATGTATTCCTAGTTTTAGAGATATAGTTGTCCAAATCCATACTCTCCCGGAACACAAAAACTTTGGTTTCTCATTAGATGCTAGCAGAATCCTAAAATCAACATCCGATGATCCGGTCTGTTAAACGTAAATTTTTCGATTAATACCGAACATTAAAATTTAACTATGAATGTACCCATATCTATGTCCACATGGCGTTATACTTGAGCTCGATTTATGGAATATAAACGTTCGGTATAATATATTCCACTAATTAAACAATAATATATTCCACTAATTAAACACTTCTGTTCAAACGATTTTATAAGATTGACAAACGCACCATATAAGTCGGATAATACATAGGGTCATGCTTTGTAGTGTGCACCACTAGATTTATGATTTATCATATATCTAGACTACATAAGTCAACAACCTTATAAATAATATTTACTATGACATATCTTCTTTAGTTTATATGAAAACCTTTAGTTTCGGTTTATCGGCATTATTATTGAAACAAGGATTATATCACACGAATATGTGTAAGGCAAACTACTTGATGTATTAGAAACCGACACATGTGTAAAGTATGTGATTGGAAGAAAAGTGAAGTGGTCAAAAGAACTCGGCATAGTCTTTTTAACCATACACAACGTCCATTTACATTCACATTGAGCTATAGTCTGACTGGCTATATAGTCTAAAGAAATCACGTAACCATAGTATTTAGTACTATAAACTTTATGGTGTTTTTTTTATTGTTTTGGTTGCTTTTCTTTAGCATTTTATTTGGGTATGCATAAACAAGTTATACATTTTTTTCTATTTATACATTTTAATATGGATGCTGCTTCTTCAAATGAAATTGTATCATAGTGTCGCAATAGTCGATAATATGCAAATAACTAGTCTTTCTGACTAGTAACACTACACAGTCATATATTTTGGAAAAGAAAAAATTTCATAAGTAAGAAAATGAAGAATAACAGAAATTTATTTGGCTATTGATAAAAAAGTAAACGAAAATGAGATTATTTCTTTTGTTCTTTGATTCTTTCCATTAAAATATGATTAAACCATTGCGCTTATTAAGTAAAAGATAAATGACATTTTGGAGTTATATATATTTTTTAAAATGATGGAGACTTAGCGAAATTAAGTATTCATCCATTGTGATTATTACTAATAAAAACTTACGTACGTGAGTTCATATCTTTATAATAGTCGGGACTTTTAGAAGAAAAAAAGGCTATGTAAATCACTAGCCCATTATTTAATATAAAAAAAACACACTAGCCAATTAGCAATGAACAAAAAGGATCTTCCGCATAATCCAATGTAAAAGAAAAGATCCCACGACGCAAACCAACTTTATTCGACTCTTTTTTCTTGCTAGCCATACACAAATATCTACCAGTTTTATAATATCGTTTAACTTTTCAAAATAATATTTGATTCCTGTAACCAAAAGAAAATATTCCGGAACACACCACAACATGCATGTAATATGTCTAACCACAAGGAATCTAACGGACGGACATAAAGAAACGGCTATTTATAGCCAACTATTGCACGACATGTGTCCAACTAATCTAAATATTTTTTAATTAGAAACGTCTCGAGTTGTAATAAGGACGTCGAGATAGTGATGCCGGTGATTAATTAGATTCTCTTTTGTGGGTTCACGAAACGTGTCCTTAACCTTTTTGTATTTGTTTTTCAATCCACTCCTTTTCTTATTTTTTTTCTTACAAAGTTCTAACAAACGATAGCTTTTTGCTCTGTCTATCTCATTTGAAGATAAGGTTCTCGTCGTTTCTATCTGCGAGAATCCAATGATATCTTTTGGTGAAGAGTAACCGCACTATTCTTCTAATAATCTCCTTTCAAATCTTCTTGTTTATATAAATTCAAATTTTTAACATTTGCCATTAATCATACAAGGAATAATTTGATGGTACAGTAAGTTTTGTTTTTAAAAAAAAATCTTAAGGGAGGTATCAAAATCTCCCTATATACAACATAATGAATTCATAAACATTTTATAAAACTTTTCCACAACACATTTATTAAAATTCATATACATTACCAAGTTAAAAAAAAAAAAAAAAACCAAAATAGACCAAAAAAGTTTTTGTCCCAAAAATAGCGCTCAAAAAGAAAAATGACCTAAATAGACTTTATTAAATGATGTAAATATATATTTCTACATTTGGGTTAGCTAATCTAAACTTAGAGTTTAGAGTTATGGGGTGGGGGTTTTGGAGTTGAGGTTTAAATATTAAATTTTTTAAAAAATATTTAAAAATTTTAAATAAAAAGGTCTATTTTAGTCATTTTTTCTTTTAAATTCTATTTTTGTGACACAAACTTCCAAAAGTGCTATTTGAGAGATTTGTCCTTAAAAAAATATATATACATCTCAAAAAGTAAATATATTTTTAACTAACTGAGAATATTGAACTGAAACTCATGCTAATCAATCGGACTTATAAAAATAATAATTAAGTTTGTCAACCTACACGTTAACACTAACTAAAGAAAAATTCAGAATACAAAACTCATAATGAATCCTTTAGCAACATGATCACTATGAGTCATTAAAATTTTTAAGCTAATTGTAAAATCCATTACTTAAAAGTATTTTTGTTGGGATATATTTAAGACTACAATTTGTAAATGAATTCACAAATGTTTTAACCACTTCAATTTTCCAAAGATGTTGGGTAATTGGTAAACAATGGATGAAATACTTCATGGGGCTATAAAAACTTGTATGAGAAGATTTATGCTTGTTCTAACAAACATAAATGGATGAAATGCTTCATGGATGAAATGCTTCATGGATGAAATTCACAAAATGTATCGTGTTGCCATAAAAACTCGTTTATTGCCACTTGTGGTTGGATATAAAAGCACATGTGCCATAAAAGGTACTTAACAAAATTCATATATGTCATGTGAACAAATTTTGTAGTAAGTTTTTGTGCGTTTCTGTCAATTTTGTCGGTTTGCAAACAAATCATTAATTAATTAATTTTGTTTCACAACCTAAAAAAATTAAGCGCACAAAATGTGACCGATATACAGATGATGAAATAAAAGCTGTGATAAAAGCTTGGCTTAAAAACTTGGCTTCAAAAAACTCCAAAGGCTCAAAACACAGTGTTCATTACAGGAGATGGTGATTTCAAAGACGAGTTCAAGCTACTAAAAAAGCTGGACATGAGACAATGTTTGTCTATCATGAACAGTCTTTAGCATAACTTAATAGATTAAAAAACAGGAGTGGAGAAGATTCATGTTTGTTCTAACAAAAAGAATTAAGACTAAAAAAGAGATAACCTATAATAAGATCCAAGAACAAAGGGCAACTAAGGGTGTGGATTCGGTAAATGCACAATATTTTTTCATTACAAGATGTCTAATACTTTTTTATCAAACAAAAGATAGTGTTGAAGGAAAGAGAAATGAAGAAATAGAAAAGGAAACGAAAATGAAAGAACACAAAAAAGAAATTAAAGGATAAAAATAAAATAAAAAAGAAATGTTTTTGTTCATCTAGTTGTTATCAAATCAATTGTTTTGTATTTTCTACTTGTGATTTGGTAGATTAAGGTCTCTTGCGCCAATAAAATTATATTGTTTATTGGTTACGAATGGATAATTTGGTTTATTAACACTATCAACCTGTAAATGAAATAACAGAAGAAAAGCTTAATACATAACTCATATTGAATCATTTAGCAACATGATCACTATGAGTGACTAAACCTTTTAATAAAATACTTATAAAACTCATAAACTTGAAGTATTTGTCTTGGGATATTTAAGATTAAAATTTGTGAATGATTTCATTTATGTTTTAACCACTTCAACATTTTGAAGGTATTGTTGGGTAATATGTAATTTCAAAGATTTTTTTTATTCTCAACAACTAAAAAGTTGAATGTGTTTGGATGGTCTTAGTTTCATGTGGTAAAGATGAATAACCAATAAGATGCT